>JAODAC010006847.1:0-29819 GCA_027575185.1 Mimaenictus wilsoni
AAACAATGAAAAAACAACAATTGCAATATGCACACGCCTGCTCTACACTGCACGCCTCCTTCTTTCCTTCTCCCCTATTACCCTCCGTATCCAATCTATCCCTTTTATCTGCATTATACGTAATATAAACCATTGGGATCGAGTAATAGTAAAATAGTTTATTTAACTCATAATTTAGAATAAACATGTTTAAACATGAACAAATTAAGCAGAAATAAAATGGCTGGTATTCATTCTTCTTCAGCTTCTTGACCCTTAATATTCGTCGTTTTCAAACGGATGATACTTATGTCCTCGAGATCTACAAATTGAAGAATATAAAAATGTGATTTAGCCGGAGTTTCTTAACTTCTTATATTACTTAAGTAACTTATCTTATCAAGTGACTTAGATAACATAATTACTTGTTGTTACGTTATTTCTAACAAGTAATGCAAAGAAGTATCGAAATTATGAAAACTAAAAGAAAGTAGCTTACGATGGATTTTGACAAAAACGTAAATCACGATTCAATCCATCCACTTCCTTCAAATCGGCCCCGTTGAGCTTAAAATCAAACACGTCCATATTCTCAGCAATGCGTGACTTGGTCACACTCTTCGGAATGACCGCATGCCCACGTTGTAGCTGATAACGAATTAAAACCTGCGCCGGTGATTTGTTATACCTCTCCCCGATTAACCTCAAAACAGGGTCGTTGAGTAACACTGGATCCTGGGGAGTCGCCCGTGGGCGATCTGGTGATCCAAGCGGACTGTACGCCGTGAAGACAATGTCTTGAGATGCACAGTACTGGCTCAACTTGTACTGTGTAAGATAAGCGTGGCATTCGACCTGATTGACGGCCGGTTTAATGGTGGCCGATTGTAGGAGGCGTTCGATTTGTCCTCGATTGAAATTCGACAGACCTATGGAGCGACATAGGCCCATTGCGACCAGCTGCTCCATCGAATGCCACGTGTCCACGTAGTCGACATTCGAGGGTATGGACATGCCGGCGGGATTGCGCGGAAATAGGTCAGCGCCCGCTTGGTGACCGACGGGCCAGTGGATCAGATAGAGGTCGAGGTAGTCGACGCCCAGGTCGTTGAGAGACTGTCGACATGCGTTCTCGACGAGCAGCGGATCGTGAAAGGTATTCCAGAGTTTGCTCGTGATGAACATATCCTGACGTTGTATCACACCTTCGGTGATTTTCTTCCGGAGGCCTTCGCCCACGGCTGGCTCGTTGCCGTATACGTGGGCACAGTCCACGTGGCGGAAACCTACATCGATGGCGTCCATTACAGCTTGGGTTACATCTTCTGGTTTAGACTTGGAAGAAAGAAAAATCGTTTGGTTACAAATATAATTAGTGATGGTTTTTCAATGTAAAATTAGTTGTTGAAGAACAAAAATGGAAGTGCTCCTGGTGCCCATGTAACAAGAGAATCAGGAGACCAAGAGACAGATGCGAAGCCTGGTTGAACGATAGCATTACAAATTCTAGAAGAGCCGTGTGGTTCAAAGGGGAGAATTTTATCATCAAATATGATTAAAGCTCATTTCTAGAGCGGTTAATTTGTTAATACTTCAAGCGTACTTTCCAAGTTCCAAATCCCAGTTGTGGAATAACATGACCACTCTTCATCTTCAACAGTGGTACATCCATAGTTATAGTTATACTTTGAAGAGTTTCAATTTGAACAAATTGGTTCAATTAGATCGTAGTTCTTTGCAACGATAGCTTGTTGTATCTAATGAATGCAACGCAATACTGCTTTTCGTTTTCAATATCACGCAGTTTATGCTTAATTGTTCTTAAATTATTAAAATTATTACTATTTACGCATTGGTACAATGGGTGCTAAAAATATTTATTATTCTCTTTATAGATTTATAACCTTTGTGCTTTTAAACTACTTCTATACATTATATGTAACGATTTTTTATCGTTATTCTTATCAGAATGCCTATAGTTGAATGTATTTATACGATAATGACAATAATAACATAGAACAGTGTAATAGGATTAGTCTAAATATTTTGCTGAGCAGAGAGTGGTCGAAGAGGACGTTCTTTTACGTTTTATGTCTACTTTGATGTGAAAACACAATTTTTGTCAATGTTTTACAAGTTTAATAGATAAATCGCCAAAAGTTACAAAAGATGTATTTATACAGAATTTTACATTATAAACTTTTATGATGTGTGGAGACGAATTAGTGGGGAGCTGACCAAAATATCGGTTTTGTCATTTATCACGAGGTCCGGGTTTTTTTAAGTGCCCTGCTGGATGTATATTGCCTCCAACCTCCTCCATTCAGCTTATAGTTTTTATTGCACGGGTGTAGCTGGCTTAGGTTGTCAATAGTGCAGCCAGCGATGGTCGTTAAAAATGAGGTGGTGGGTGAGAGAGGAGACGTTTGGATTTCCCGTGCTGTCAGTGATGCGCAAATATTCTTTAAACCGCGTTTCAAAGTTGCGGCCGTTTTGTCCAATGTATATTTTGTTGCAGTTCGAACATTTATCTGATAAATACTGGAGTTGTGGATATAATCGTTTTTTGATTTTAATTTGGTGTTGGTTAGAGTTTTGAGCGTGTTGGGGTTGTATATAGCAGTTTTTAGTTGAAATTTCTTGAGGTAGTTTGTGATGCTGTTAGTGATTTTGCCTAAATAGGGGATTCTTATGTATTGAGATATTAAGAGATATTGGGAGATATTGAGAGGTTCTCTCTTTACGGGAAAGAAGAAGTTTTGGGTTAATTTTATGTTCTTTTGTGTTTTATGTCTAGATAAACGATATGTGGAATACGTGCCATACTGCGCACAAGCAAGAAATGATCATTATTTATGTGTTATCATGTAGGTAAATTGTATATATTTTCAATGACTTTGTTCAAATGCAAATGCACTGTAACGCAGAGGTCCTGTGTTTAAATCCCGGTGACGCTGTTAACCAGGGCATACAGGACTTCTACCATCGCCTACATCGAGTACCATTCATGAAATTTGAAATTGGCGCCACTCCGATTGATATTTTATTCTACTATTAAATCGATACTTAAGATCTACCTTAAATCATGAGTGGGTAGCCCTCCACAATTCACTGAATCCTGAATAAGGGAGGAGGGTTAGTCGATGGGATTTGTTTTAAGACTGACTCTTGTATTCTTGTTTGAGCGGAGGGTGTGATCTCCATGAGGCATCGGAGATCCAGGAGATACAGAAGTACTGATACAAAATTTTATACAGACAATTTGACGTTATATAATATTCAGGTTCCCCAAAAACTAAAACTCATCATTTATGAAGGGATGGTATTTATGTCCAAATGCCCTAGATTTTAAGAAATTGACCAATTAATTAGCAAAGCAACTATAAAATATAAAAAATTGAGAAGTGAATAAAAGAATTTACTCTGGCAATGCAAGAGCTTTCCAATTCCGGTTGAAGCTATCAATCCCGGCAATATCTTCTTTGTTCGCACTCTTCGGAATAACCACTTGTCCACGATCGATTTCATAACGAATCAACACCTGCGCCGGCGATTTGCCATACTTGTCGGCAATCTTCTTCAGCTGGGGATCTTCCAAGAGCACAGGCTCTTAGGCAGTGGCCCAGGGACGGTCAGGAGAAGCCAGAGGGCTGTACGCCGTGAAAACAATACCTTTAGAGGCGCAGTATTCGCTAAGTTTGTGCTGAGTGAAGTAGGCATGACACTCGACCTGGTTGACGGCCGGCACGGTTTTACCAGCGGCGATAACGCGTTCAATCTGAGCTTTGTTGAAGTTGGAGAATCTCACGGCACGGCAGAGACCCTTGGCGTGGAGCTGCTCCATCGCCAGGCACGTCTCTACGTAGTCCACATCGCTAGCGATGATAGAACCATCTGCATTCATTGGGAAGAGCTCGCCGCCCTCTTTGTAGCCCATCGGCCAATGAACGAAATAGAGGTCGACATAGTCGAGACCGAGATCGGCGAGGGTGGAACGGCAGGCAGTTTCGACAAGTTTAGGACTATGGAATGTGTTCCAGAGTTTGCTTGCGACGAAGACGTCTTCACGTTTAATGGTACCGGCGTCGATTTTCGCTTTCAGACCGACACCGACTTCTTTCTCGTTTTCATTGACATGGGCACAGTCGATATCGCGGTAGCCAATGTCGATGGCTTTTTCGACGGCTTGCAAGTCTGCATTTTTTAAAACTTACTTTCCAGGTGCCTAGACCAAGTTGTGGGATTTGAAGACACATGTTGACTGAATTTTGCGTACCGCCATCTTGAATTTCTAGATGTTGATCAAAGAACCGTAAGCAATCGTCACTTATCAGCTAGTAATTTCCCGACAAGTTGATTTGTAGACTGAATGACTGCTTACTTTAGCAGCAACAGCAGCTAAAACTATGCATTCCATCAATTCTTATTAGTTCTCAATTTTAATTCATAACTAACCTTTATCAAAGGAACAACGGCATCTGAAATTGACATTTAATTGGTATATTTCGAATTATCCATGATAATCTCACTTATCGGTTTAGGAATTAATGAAGAGAGGAATCACTTTGACAGTTTTCAGTACTGAAATGAGCTATGTCTGAAATTAAACACCCTTTGGCGCTTTATTTCGATGACTTAATTCAGTTGCTATGAAAATTAATGATTTTCAAAGCCTCTGATCATTTATACAAGAATAGCAATTGCAGAGATGAAAGAAACTGTGTCAACGAATATCAGGTACTCTATACCTCTGTATATAAATAATTTGGAACTTGGTGATATGCATTTTAAATGCAGTATGCGCATTGAAATACGAAGTTTTCATTTTCAAATGATATATTTATGATTAAAGTGCTTCACATAAAATTACATCCGTTTCACAGACATTTATAGTGCATACAAACACATAGCATTCAGTTTGGTGTAGGTACATGACAGGATTCGTAACGTCTCATTAATTATCCTCCCAAAATCATCTAGAACTCGTCGTTTTCGAAGGGATGGAATTTATGTCCAAAAGATCTGAATTTAAAGAAATTGAAATTAAATTTATAGACTTCAGATTTAAGCATAAAAACGAGAAGAACAAATAAATCAACTTACGGTGTCATCGGACAGATTCTCCAACTTCGGTTGAAGCTATCAATTCCAGCAATATCCTCCTTGCTGAGTTGGAATTTCAAGACGTCAAAGTTGGCCTGCAACCGTTGTTTGTTCACACTCTTCGGGATAACCACATGGCCACGATCGATTTGATAACGAATCAACACTTGTGCCGACGATTTTCCATACTTCTCAGCAATCTTCTTTAACTGGGGATCATCCAAGAGCACAGGTTCTTCGGCAGTGGCCCAAGGGCGATCAGGTGAAGCCAGAGGGCTGTACGCTGTCATGATAATACCTTTAGATGCGCAGTATTCACTGAGTTTGTGCTGAGTGAGGTAGGCGTGGCACTCCACCTGGTTTACGGCCGGCACGATTTTACCAGCGGCGAGGATGCGTTCAATTTGGGCCTTGTTGAAGTTGGACACTCCCACGGAACGGCAGAGGCCCTTGGCGACGAGATCCTCCATCGCCAGCCACGTGTCAACGTAGTCGACGTCGTTGCAGATAGCCTTACCGTCGGATTTCATTGGGAAGAGGTCACCACCCTCCTGGTAGCCTATCGGCCAGTGGATGAGGTAGAGGTCGACATAGTCGAGGCCGAGGTCGGCGAGGGTTTTACGACAGGCGCCTTCGACGAGGCTGGGGCTGTGGAAGGTGTTCCAGAGTTTGCTTGTGACGAAGACATCCTCACGTTTGACAACACCAGCGTCGATTTTCGCCTTCAGACCAGCACCGACTTCTTGTTCGTTTTGATAGACACGAGCGCAGTCAATATGGCGGTAGCCGATGTCGATGGCTTCTTCGACGGCTTTAGTTACCTCACCAGGTTTGGACTAGAAAAAAGAGATCGTAATTAAACTCTATCCACTTATAGTTTGTAAATGGAAGGAGTTATTGTAAAGACTTAAAATTTCGCACAAGTGTGAAGTTGATTAAAACATAACAAAAAAACATGAAAACATAGCTAATTAACATCAAAACTAATAGATAATTAAATTACAACCCATTTCAAATCCCTTAAATGAAATCATTCGCAAACAAGAAATTATCATTTATTTTGAACATAACGAAAAACATACATAGTCCATCTAAACAAATATATATGAACAAATATTAGCTAGATAAACTTGTAAATGTAAATATTAAAAGATTAAACATTGAGAATTGGAGTTAATATAAGAAAAAGGAATTAAATAATGACAAAATGTCATTTTAATCACTTCTATTGATTTCCAGTAATTTTAGAAAGGTTCCTCGACCTATTTTCATTACCCTTTCCAAAGATTTTCATATAAGATAGGGAAAATCAATACAATACTTCCAAAACTTGATACTAAGTTGATACGAAAAACCATTTTACCAATAACACTTTTCACATCGATTGATATATTTAACATACCTATAAGATACCTAAGGTTAATGGAATATGTAAACCGTGTAACCTTGATGATTAGCTCATACTAACTCATTCATGAATCCTAGGAGGTGGAATTATAAGAACTAGTATAATTTTTAACTGTGTATTATCTGGTTAAACCTATCTGAAGGTTATTTTAAAATATTAACCTCATTAGTAAATTTTAGGTTAACATTCTACGTTCAAGTTTGCTGTAGTGGTTTTATTTTGTGTACATTTTAAAAATGCTATTGACTTTCGGATAATCGGGACAAAGCTTAATTGGGACAAAACCTACTAGCCTCGATTAGGCGGAAACCACTGTATTTGACTACAATTTTCTAAACTATGAGAATACCTATTGCCTATTAAATTAACTAATTCTTGTTCATATCCACAAATATCTTTATAAAAACTTAAACTTCCTTTCTATTAAACTTTACCTAGTTAATTAACCTTATTTAACCTCAAAACTTATCAAAAACACTTGAAATTCTAACAAAATGTAAAAAGTAAGGTGTATCAAACACAGAAAAGATGTTTTCTTTGATTTACTGAGCATTTACTACTGTGGTCAAGCTCTATTCGTCATTTTCAAGGTAATTCATCAGATTAGATACTAATTACTGTTAAATTAGAAGAAGACATTTTGATGTGTATACACCAGGACAATTAGCCATCATCCAACATACTATTAAGCCACTTCCTTGGACAAAAGTATCAATTAGAAACGTTCTGATTGAGAAAGTATCAATATAAAACGATTTAAACAAAGAAGTGCAATTTAAACAACTAGATACAATTCGAAGAAATAATCCAAAGTTAATAATTCTGGATGTAGGATGACTGTTTATAGAATTTATTCTTATTAAAATAATAACTTACTTTCCATGTGCCAAGACCAAGCTGAGGGATGTAGTTTCCATTGTTGAGTTTAATTTTGGGTTCTGCCATGTTGAAATCGTAGATTTAAGCCAAAAAAACTAAAAAAATCGTCCGTTATCAGCCACAACCTGGCGTAGGTTGAGTAGCAAACTGAATCGATGTGCTCGACAACACGCTTTTATACTCCCCCAACGCCTTATCAGCGTTATATAACGCTAGTGCAGATCAACGGATCTACTCGTTGGTAATTTATCAAAGTCAGAACACAACATCAGCTAGAATAACACTTTTTATCGATTCTCATTATGAGACCGAACACTTGAAGTTTTCACTTCTCGTATTCAAGTATTCATAACTAACGTGATATAAAGCGTTAATCAATGGAATGCGAGGCGAAACACCTTTTAGGAGATGAATAATAACACCCAGTCGTATATTTAATTAGAGTTGGAAAATGTGTTGCAATATTTGGCAATAAGATTTTAATATGAAGGAATTATCTAGTGTGAACTTACCTATCGGCACTTGAGAACCGGTTTGATGTTCTCGATGCTGGTCACAGGCATTCAATGATGAGATTCAATGGATGACCACAGATTATTATGAAATTGAAGGCCGTTGCGTTGAAGTTCAAGTTTTGTAGTGTAAAATTCGTATGCAATTTCAATTCGTCTCAATTGCTTTCATATTTATATCCTTTCAGTGTAGATCGTGTAGATGCAGTTTTTGACAATTTATGAAATGTAAATGGGCTATCGCTGAAAATCGACGACTTTTGTCGTATTATTTCGAGATCTTACCTCAGTTTCGTTTGAAATTTAATGATATTTTTTCGCGATTATTATAATAATTATAAAATTGTGGTATTTACGTCTATGAAAAACATTATTTTTAAAAATTGATGATCGTAACCTATATCTTTCCCGGAAGTTGTGAAGACGATCTTAACCGAATTGAATTGATCGGGAAAGTTCGTAAATTTATAGGCATTCAAATGAATTTTATACGTTTTGTTCCAATCACCATATTTAATTTATAAATGCTAAATATAAGATAGGTTTATTTCGCGTAGAATAACTGTATCGGTTTAAAATTAATTTTCGGTGTCATTAATTCTTAATGTCATTATAATATGACAGTTGCCAAAAATGTCATTTTGTATTAAACTTTATACTCCCGTGCTTTTCGTTACAATCATCCTTCCCTCCCGTTCTTAAACCAGGACAATTAACAGCTGTAACTTCAACATTTTCAACCATTTAAAAGTATAAGAATTTGTGAAAGTTTTCCCCCTGGGAATTTATTCATTTCAAAAACAACTTTTCGAAATATTGGGCAACAATTTATGCAATCGTGTAATACCGTTTGTCTTGAAAATTGATTATTTCCGCTTGACCTTCACATTTCCCGTATTCATTGGTTTTCCCACTATCTTTTTCCGGTTTTCTGTTACTTTAATCATTTTTGCCAACATTGCAGTGATGCCAAATTGACGCATTCGTTTTCTGTAGTTTTACACTTTGAGGTTATCAAAAGCGTAGGTAGAAAAGTGAAATAGGTGGATTATATATCTGTGGATTATTCCATAGTTCGTTTTCGCAATGAGCGTGTGCGTAAACGTCTCGGGGACAGCATTTTCCCTCTTGTTGTACGAAAACGTTCGCAATGCCTACGACCAGGTAATGTTTGTTGATTGTTTTAATTTCGGAATTGTTTGGTTAGGATTGGATGTACTTTAACTCAAAGTTTGTTGAAGGAGATAGGTTCTGATTTGGTAACGTTGTGAAACATTTCGTTGTGCATTATTTCAGTTTTTTATTCAAGGTTGGTTTTGAAGGCAATAGGCAACTAAATATACATTAAATCAATTATTTTTGACAGTTTTCATTATTTTTTGCATTATTTGAACTTAGGATAGGTTGTGTATTGTTGGTTTTTGATTTACAATCATTGACATATGAATATATGGACCGGTAATAACCATGATAGGTCATTGAAAACAATGACTTAAGTGTCGAGGCTTGCAAACCTGCAAACGTCTATCGGCATTCGTTTTTACTACTTATGTTAAATTTTCAAATGTTAGCAAAATTGTAATAGGCAACAATACAACATCGGATCAGGGTCATATTTGTTTAATTTATTTCATGTGAATAGCAGAAAATAAAAACCGTTTATTGTAATTTATAGGAAGGTTTTCTTTTTGGCGAAGTAGTTCGCAACGAAAAACGAACAATAACCGACAACGAGCAAGAACTCGTGAGTATTGAGTATACTATCAACGTGAATTCAGTGCTACCATGTCCACGCCTCGGTTACTTCTACGACAATGCAGGGAAAATCAACACGGAAAAAATCGCCAAACTTTTAGGCGACAAACACGACCGTGTAGTGTCCTGGTACAAATTCAAACGCATCTCGTCGTTCAAGCCAACACTCCGTGAGAAAATCGTCATGAAACAGCTGGCCACTTATTTCATGCCTTGCTCTCCGCAGCATTTCACGTGGTGTTTGCTCACAGCACGTGCAGGCGACGAGGATAAGAAGCACATCTTCTCACAGACGTTCATCAGGTATCACATGTCCGCGTATCAACCGCTACCGATGCATATCACCAATTTGAAAGACCCTCACGATGTCTATAAAGAGCCTGCGATTGCATCAAATACCTTCGCACAGATTGTACGTAAGTTGCCTCAACGTTCGCAAGGCTACGCGACGATTGCAGCGATTGAGACGGCGTTGGATGAACGTACTGCAGCGACGGTTGCTGCCCTAGAGGCAGCTGAAAAGGAAATGCATCAGTTGGAAGCCGAAGTCCGCAATTTACGGAAGAAATTCATTGAGGAAAACTATGTAAAAGCCGCTGCAACACTGAAAACTGAAAAAGGAAATATGATTGTCGATGACACACCCACGACGAATACACCAAATCAACGTAGTCTGCGTTTGTCTGAAAGTTCGACGAATATTGCTAATATTGACTTGAGGGAAGATATGGAAAACAGCAGGAATAATCAAGTGTTAATTAAAAATATTGGGGATAGCACCAAAGGAAATGTTTCGGGGAGTACAAGAAATGCTTCACGCCCATGTTAGTGTTGTAAAACAAAATATAACTCAAGTTGTGCCTTTATAATGAACCTACTGAAACTTTACAACATGTGTATGGTTGATTACGTTTATTTTAAGCATTATGAATATATGAATGACTTGTTTAACTGGTTGCATAACGAATGAGTAGACATTTTCATTGATTTTATTCTTGGTTATGTTTATATTCAAAACTGAGAAACAAACTGTTCAATTGTAAAATAAACTAAGTATAATTTAAAGTTTAAACTTTGTTATGAAGTAATAATTCGAAAATAATCAGTAATTTTCGGACATTGCAAATAAATGAGGTTCATGTGTATAATTGGTTGCGTTTTTAAATATAAATAATATGTTCAATTGGTGAATTTTGAATGAGTGATTTTGTTTATATTTATCTTCAAAGCTGAAAAACTAAATATTCAATTGTGAACCTCTCAACAAGTATTTAATTATGTATAATTTAATATTTACACTTTTTATGTAATGATAATTCTAAAAAAAAAACTGAATTTATGTTATTAGGAAACAAGGAAGTGCATGTGCATAATTGGTTGTGTCTAATTTTCAAAATTTTTGAATGTCTATACTTTATATAACTGGTTGCCTATCACATGAATAGACACTAATTGGGGACATGCTGTTCTTGAGTAAAAGACCATCTGATCTAATAATCTTTTTGTTGCATGTGTTGCTAATCAGAAAAAATAGAATTGCGTGTATAATTGGATGCGTATACTTTTAAATCATGCTAATGTATGTATGTTGTATAACTGGTTGCGCAATGTATCAGCAGACATGATACATTTTCATTGATTTAATTTTTGGTTATGTTACTTCTCAAAGTTGAAAAACAAAATGTTCAATTGTAGAACCTTTAAAGCGGAGTATATTTTTTAGTTTAAAGTTTAGTATGAATAAGGTAAGGGGCAATTCAATAAAAGGCAAGTTATTATTGTTTATTGATCACTATAAGTAGATTTTATCATAATTTAATATACTGTTTGCATTTATTCATTTTATGACTAGCTATATAAGCAAGTGACTAAAGGAATGTAAGTACTTGTAGGCCATTATTAGATAATTCTAAATTACAGTAAGTCCATTGGATGATTGGGATGTCCACGCAACTCCCAGATGGTAGCAGCGAGCCGTCGAGTGTGCTCCAGCACACAGGTGGCGGTGACGAGCCCTAGATGAATGCAGAATAGCTCATAACAGCGTATCTTGTTGGGCGACATCTTTGGGAAGCATAACTCCTTGAGTTTTCTATAAAAGTAAGTGCAATCTTAGTAAATTTACGTGACGACAGGCTTTGTAAACGTACTGGTAGAAATCACCACAAATTATACCAGGTTGTGGCAAAGCTTTCGAAGCATGAGTAGGAAAAACAGTCGGTTTAAGGGGAGCACCAGTGCTGTCTTCAAACCACAGGAAGTACGCGTAGTTAAAGGTTGTGTCTTTCCACATTAGAGAGAGGTGACCTTCTTGTAGATGTGCTCGTGAGAAATTTATCATTGACCAAATCTGTTTGGAGAAAGTGACGAATTTAAAATAGGCCATTTTTATACTAATATGTATAACTGGTTGCCTGATGTTTCCTACTTATAACGAGTTGCCTACATTTTTGAAATTTTACAAACATTGTATAACTGGTTGCATAATACTTGCATTACGCTAAACGTACTAACCTTATTTTTGGTAAGTGTATTTGTTTGTTCCGAATTAAAATCCAAACTAGGTGTAGTCACACGATGAGAGCTGCGATCGATGTAAACAAAATGTACTAATCCAGGGAACTCCTCCAGATACTTATTGATCGTTAGGGAATCTCTGGTAAATTAGCAATTAAGGCTAACAAATTTAAGCGAAATTACATTAACGAACACACATAAAGCAATCGCAGAAAAGGATATGATCCGAGCGAAAAGTTGCGCATCGCTTTGACTTTGAAAAACTCGCTGTAAGTTGTGAGTTTCTCCTTAACAATCTCAGCGATTTCATTGACGTACGTCTGCGACGACTTAAGTACAGTGAGATCGAAGCAGGTAAGTGAAAGGATCTCCTTCAAACACTCTAGTAGCAACGACGTAGAAGATTCAGCACGAAGAAGTGCATCCATCGACCGGTTCTTGATAAATTCAACATATTTCTTACGCATTAGCTCCCAAGTTTTACTCAGCTGCTTGTAGCATGATTCGATCGAGTTGTTTTTGGACTTCTTCAAATTATCGCTGAGTTTCTTCATCCAGGAGTCGAGAGTTTCGAACGCTGGACGTAGCGTGTCGATTTGGCGTTGGATTTGCACAATTTGAAGCGTATGAATATGCAGAAATGTGTTGTATAAAGAAGTACTTAATGCAGCGCCACCTATCTCCATAAGTATGACCAGATAGACGCCATCTTCGAGGCGTTTGACGTGTACAGCGTGTGGCATACATTTCGGTTCATAACTCACACCTTGCAGGAGTAGTTGTGTACTAAACAAATCAATCTGTTGATCGGGTTCGAAAGCTTCAACGAGGGAACGTGCCGATGCCACCGGGCTGGAACTAGGACTGTAAAACTCTTCATCATCCGATTTCTCTGAGTCAAGAACGTCTGAGAGTGAAACATCTGACTCGGATTCATTGCGGTCAACCAAAGAGGTTATGGAGCGTTTTTGTAAAGTTTGACAAAGTAAGGTTAAGAAAATGATGTCGGTCGAGGCGAGTTCACTCGCGTTTTGACTAGAATATAAAGCTAAAAATTTGTTTTCGACGAAGATCAACGCATGGGATTTATTCGATTCGGTCTGGCAGCGGAGTTTCTCGATTGCTTCTTGGAGGATGCCCAATGTGGTCGCACTTGTGTCTGCGTTAACGCTCAACTGTTCCACAGCCTCCACCAAAATTGACTGCTCAGTGGTTTGAAGATAACTCCAGGCGTCTAACAACTTGGTAACAAGTGCCGCAAAATTAGATGTTTTTAAGAGAATTACATTCGGTCCACAAACGAAACGCACCATTGTTACGCATATGTTTAGGAAGCGCTTCATTGAGGTTATGTCTTCCAAACCAATGCAGACGAAAAGATAACCCATGTACTAAAAATACTTGTTACAATTGTACCATCTTTATAAACACACTACTTACATCTTCAAATGTCATGTTTAGTCCACCTTGGCATTGAATCGAAGTATACGAATTCCCAAACTGGCACGTCATAATCCTCTGGGATGTAACAATCGGTGAAAAAATCTGAACAATCACATTTGCCATCAGTTTGCTGTCCAGATTATCATCGGGTATCAATTTCTGAGTTTTTGCGAATGTATTCACATGTTTGGCGAACTTTTTGTTATATTTTGTGTAGATTACATCATTGAGATGGTCGAATACTAGAATGCACTTCATTTTTGCAGATTTTACTTGTTTATTCCACAGTCTTTTTAGGAAATACTGTGAAAATATACAAGTTTCCGTTAGTTAACCCAGTAGTTAAAAACAGGATGAAATTCTATCGTTAGATACGATTCTACTAGGAAATTATCATATTACATGGGTATTTAATTACAAATTGTAATTAAACAAGGAAGGAACAACAATTTTATAGAAAGTAAACTGAAAAAGCAAGTCTAATGAAGAATATTACGAGTTTTCAGAGGACTTACCCTTTATTTGGCGTTAATTTGGAATTTTTTGACTAGTTTGAGGGTTTTTAGGGCATTTTAAGGTTATTTCTCTCTGTTTGCCTTTACGCCATTTTGTATTTTAATTTCATAGGGAGGGTTCATATGAATTTCTAATCAGTTGAGCGTGATTAAACTTTAGATATAAAGATAAAAACATATTTAAAACTAATTGAATCAGTAAGTTCAATTATTAAAAAAAAATAGCATAAAATTTAATTTATTTTCGTTTAATATTCGGTGATTATTCATACAAAATTCAATATTCTATAGATTTCTTCATTGTATACTTATTAATTCCTCTTAGTAATGGGATATAATTTTAAAATTTCAAAATATTGTGGAAATCAATTAAACTTGAAAAATATTTTGACAGTTTTGCCGATATTTGCCGAGAAAATACGATGAGAACTTATTTTTGACATTTAGATACATAGCCTACAAGTGTATTTGAAGTTTTTTTGTAGAACGACAACATAACCTACAATAATCTCACATTTTCAAAGTTTTCAAAAATTTGTTAGAAAAAACTTTTAATAAAATGTCTGTGTGGAAGAAAGCAGCAAAAGCGAACCAAAAAACCCATCGAGAAAGACATCAACCTGAGCTTCGCAAACATCTTGGTCTTCTCGAAAAGAAAAAAGACTATGTACAACGTGCAACAGACTACAATACCAAGAAATCCACTCTTAAAGTTCTTCGAAAGCGGGCTTTAAACAAGAATCCCGATGAATTCTATCACCATATGATATCGTCTAAAGTGGAGGATGGCAGACACGTCGAAAAAGAAGCGTCCGATGATGAAGACACACCGGATCAGTTGAAATTCAAGCGCACCGAAGATTTAAAGTATATTTCGTTTAAACGAACGCAGGAATTGAAGAAGATCGAACGCATGCAAGCCGAATTGCATATGACTAATGTTCTGACGGGACATCAGAATAAACGCATTATTTTCCCGAAAAATATGGAAGATGAAGACAGTGTCGAGGCGACGAAGATGAAAAAGTTCAGAATGTTGTCTGAAAAAGAACTACCGGATATCGATTTGGGTAAACTTGAGCAGGCTGCAAAGAAGAAGAGGAATATCTATAAAGAATTGGGTAAACGTGTTGAAAGGGAAAGAGAATTGTCTGTTATTCAACAAAAATTGGAAATTGCGCGACGTGTTGAGAGTGGGAAGCATTTAATCAAGCCACAAAAGGTTAAAAGGGGAACGAAGGATGCTGCTCCGGTTTACAAGTGGACTTATGAGAGGAAAAAGTAATGGTAGGATTTTTTTCAATGTATATTCTGTTATGAAATAAATATTTTCAACAAATGAAATCTATTTAAGGCATCCAAATTTTAAACTATAATGTGGGCAACCAAAATTTCTTTATATCGTAGATGACCAATATTTCTTTATAACGTATGCGACCAACATTTGGCCAAGGCGTGTCGCCATCTACTGTTATATTTAGCATGGATCACAATATATGTAACTAAATCTACACGAAATACACTGCAACTGTAAATATTTGCTCAAGTGTCCCCGCAAACATTCCGCATGAAATCAAGCCAGTTTGAGCGTTTATTGTGTTGCGATAACCACAGTGATAAGGGCAATTGATCGCCGCTTCTGGTAAATAAACTCATAGATTCATTGTGCGGTGCAAATTTCGTGCGTGTTTCGCAGTATGTCACAGCAGATTTCTTACTAGTGTCAGAAGCTAACCGAATTTGGTGCAGTCTGCGAACATATGGTCGTAGTGTAAACGAAACTGCGCTGAAACAAGATGTTTTCGGCGATTAAACGACTGGCGAGCAAGAGTGATGCCTCCCCGTCGGCCACATCGCCGATGGCGAAGGCCTCCACACATCAGACGATGTCCACATCACTTCAGAAAAAATTTGCGAGGGGAGTTCAATATAACAGTAAGTTTTCATTAAACGTTTTCTCTGTCTCTGATACAATCTTAGTATTTGCCTCAAGTTTTGTGTCTTATTTCCTCTACTTTCTTATTATTTTTCCCTTTCCTACTTATTTAACTTATTGTAAATCAGTTGTTAATAATGTTTTATAATTTCAGTGAAAATAATCATCAAAGGCGATAGAAACGTAGGAAAAACTGCGCTTTTTCATCGCCTACAAGGCAAGAAGTTTATCGAGGAGTATATACCAACCGACGAAATACAAGTCACGTCGATCCAGTGGAATTACAAGGCGACTGATGATGTTGTCAAGGTGGAGGTTTGGGATGTGGTGGATAAAGGGAAGAAGAAGAAACGTTTTGAAGGTTTGAAACTGGAGAATTCTGATCTTCCCGAAGAGACTGCGTTGGATGCTGAGTTTTTGGATGTTTATAAAGGCACCAATGGGGTTATTTTCATAATGGATATTACCAAAAGTTGGTAAGTGACTCAAAATTGTTTTAGTTCATATTACACATTCATACATTTCTTATAATTGTACTCTTTTTGTCTTTTTTCTGTGGCTTTTTTAAACTGTCTGTGTTCTTTCGTATTCTTGTAATATTGAATTGGTTTTCAGGACGTTTGAGTATGTTCAACGGGAAATGGGCAAAGTGCCAGCACATATTCCCGTTATTATATTGGCAAATCATTGTGATATGTCACATCATAGGACGGTAACTGCGGATCACATTACATACTATATAGAATCTCTGGAAGGGTAAGCATTTTTTATTAGAAACTATTGAGGCTTCCTAAGACAAGTTTTTGTGTTACTTTAGAAGTAGGACAGCTCAAGTAAGATACTCGGAATCATCTATGCGCAACGGTTTCGGTTTGAAACTCCTCCACAAGTTTTTCAACCTTCCATTCCTGCAACTCCAGCGCGAGACACTCCTCCGGCAGTTGGAGCGCAACGAAGTTGAAACAGGCGCTACGATTCAGGAGCTCGACATGTATGCGGAATCGGATGAAGCCAACTATGCGAAATTCCAGGAGACGTTGAATAGAAAACGTCGTGAAATCGCCGACTCGAATGCAAATATTCCACCCATTGCGAATCTGCCAATGTCTGCATCGAGTCAACAATTATCCGGGAATAAATTGCAGGTAGGCGATGTGCGTCGCTCTCAAAGCGCATCTATTATTGTCGGCGGTGGTAAACCCATTCCCTTCGGGAATAATCCCGCAGCTACCGGCTCAATTTCGATGACACAACGTGCATCAACTTCGCAAAGTACGTCAAAGTCGAGCAGTCAAAGCTCTGGCTTTGTCTCGAAATTCGGTCTCAAAGATCGCAGTGTTGAAGATGGTCTTCCGGACTTGCGACGTCTTGAAGTGAGTCCCATTACTTCTGTTGAGGAGTTTTGTCCTGATGGTGGGCAGTTGGATAGGAGTTTCTTGGATGATGTACAAACGAGTTATCCGAGTGCTGCGAATGATCCAGAAGATTCCGAAAGCGATGGTGATACTGGTAATCCCTTGGTGTCTGAGTACCAGGACGATCTTGAAGAAGAGGTGAAACATAACTTTGCGAAGAATAACGGCAGCAGTGAGCTGGAGATGGATATGAAGCAGACGAATGACGAGTTTGACTCTACGATTAATTCCGAGATTTCCGAATTGACGTCTGATGCTTATGATACATGGATGGGTGTCGATACGAAATGGCGGCGATCTCCGGAGGGCGGCGAGGATGTCAGTGCCGTGAGTCAGACTCTCGATTATAGCGGCAGCACGGTGTATGACGACAGCACGTCGGTGACTTCGTCCAACGTGCATATGGAGTTACTCAGCTCCAAACACAGCGTGAGTCCACAACCGAGTCATACAAACAGCGAAGATGAGCAACCTGCAAGTGTGGCGTCACTTAAAAAAGAACACAAGAAGGATAAAGATAAGGTACTGTCCTTTTAACAAAAAGTTTCCTTTTTAACACTTTGTTTAACTTTTAATAATTCTTTTAATAGACTGAGAAGAAAACGAAGACGAAGAAACCCAAGGATAAACAAGAGAAATGTGATCGGGAGCGTAAGGAATACAAGGAGCATAAGGGCGATCGTGAGAAGCGAAAAAAGAAGAAGTCTCGTGATGAGAATCACGCGTCGTCGAGGAAGTCGCGCGACGAGTTGGAGGAGTTTCTGAATGGTTCCTCCAGCCCAGTGTTGGACGGCGCCTACGAGGCAATTTAAACTCGCTGCCGTCCAGCTTAAATTGATATAATTGCCTGCCAAAAAAAATTGTTGCAATATTTGCTTTGTTTTGCGTTCGTATCACTTAAGGAGAGTCTTTTGCGACGCGTCTGATCTTCATACTTACCTAGATTAATCATAATATTCCACATGCATTTATTAGCTTTCCCTATAAACTCCTTCTACTTGTCGAATTATCCAATTTAAATGATTCAAAGAGAGAAGAATGTGACCGAAATGACGCCTACTGAAAATAATCTAGCTTTAGATGGTGCAATTCCTGTGTGAATACGCGTAATTTTTATTTATTAACGTTAGACACACTATTTTTATGCTGTTTTATATTGGATCATATTTATTGTTGTTATAGTTTCGATGTTTATATTGATGAACGTTTAGGTGAAGTGTTTATGCACTTGATTTGGTAGAATGTTTCAATGCGGAGTGTCGGCGATGCGCATTTCATTTTTTGCGGCGAATTTTTGGCGACTCCCACGCTGTTTATTATAAACTTGATTGATCTGGCTTTAGGAAATAATTCCAATAAACGATTAATACAATAAAAATATGTATTATTGAATTCCTACAACTTGTTTTTGAGATATGTAATTAACAATAATTATTTGGGTAATATTTCGGAAATTAAAAAGGTTCAGAAATATATTTTTAAATCTGCTCATAGAGGATGAATTTTATCTTTTTTGTCAAGTGGTGGCCTTGATTGATTATTGATGGAAAGGATAAAGTATTTTCAATCCGGAAAATAGTCTCATCTGAAAAAGGATTGCATTTTGAATGAGAAAAATTGCGTAACTTTCGATATAATTAAGTTTAAAATTCGAATTTAAATAATTGTTATTTTCTCGTAAAATATTAAACTGTTTTCTGGATGTTTTTGCATTTACTCAAAGAGAATGATTTTATCTTTGATTAGACCCCATTTTTAGTTTGTTTGGTGAAACTTTAACTTTTTTCCCAAAAATCAGTCATTTGCCTTGACTGATTTTTGGTGAAAGAATGGTGTTTCCGATCGGGGCAAAAATGGTCTTGTTTGAAAGAGGACAGCATTTTGAATAAGAAAATGCAAAAACATCCCCGAAAAATCGCGTAACTTTTGAGATAATGAAGTAAAATTGCTGGATTTTCATAATTGCTATTTTCTCGAAAACTATTAAACTTTTTCAGGATGTTTTTAAATTTATTCATAGAAAATGACATCCTCTTTCATTAGATATCAGTTTTAGCTTGATCGGAGAAACTTTAACTTTTTTGCCAAAAATCAGTCAAGGGGTTAGCCTTGACTGATTTTTTGTGAATAAGATAAAGTATTTCCGATCGGAGAAAAAATGGTCTCGTTTGAAAGAGGACAGCATTTTGAATAAGAAAATGCAAAAACATCCCCGAAAAATCGCGTAACTTTTGAGATAATGAAGTAAAATTGCTGGATTTTCATAATTGCTATTTTCTCGAAAACTATTAAACTTTTTCAGGATGTTTTTAAATTTATTCATAGAAAATGACATCCTCTTTCATTAGATATCAGTTTTAGCTTGATCGGAGAAACTTTAACTTTTTTGCCAAAAATCAGTCAAGGGGTTAGCCTTGACTGATTTTTTGTGAATAAGATAAAGTATTTCCGATCGGAGAAAAAATGGTCTCGTTTGAAAGAGGACAGCATTTTGAATGAGAACATGCAGAAACATCCCCGAAAAAATGCGCAACTTTCTAGATAATTAAGTTTAAAATTCATGGATTTAAACAACTGCTATTTTCTCGAAAACTATTAAACTTGTTCAGGATGTTTATAGATTTGTTCATAGAGAATGACATCCTCTCTCATTAGAGCTTGTTTCCATTTTAACTTGTTCGGAGAAACTTTAAATTTTTTTGCCAAAAATCAGTCACGGGGTTTTCCTTAACTGATTTTTGGTGAAAAAGATCAATTGAGGGTTTGTACAATTTAATTTCTAACATTTAATTCAAATTTTGTGAAATTGGCACACTAGTCACATCTATGGGCGAGTAAAATAATTAAAAAGCTTTCCATAAAATTCAAAGTAGATACCTGCATAACCGACTTTATGAATTTCTGTCGTTCACATCTAGATGAACCTGAGCTAAAACTACATTTAAATGATTGCCAAATAAATAAGTTTTAAATTATTAAAATCAAATAATTGATAGTCCAACCAATCGATATGAATTAATGAGAACCTTTAGATTTTTTGTAGAAATGCAATGTACCTTTATTGATTGAAGTATATTCTAATTATTTGTATTTACAATAAAAGCAAGATAATTATTTACGCACTCCTAACGCCGATATAAACGTATTTATTCGATCATTTAAAGTTGCATTGGCAGGAGCACATTTTACTTGAATCTGTAGTAGATTCTGAATATCACGTTGTTCGTAGGCAATCTGTGCAGCTTCTTCTAATTCACTACAGACAAAAGTAAATAAAACAATTGTATTTAAGTATATACAAATTACTCACTTTGCTTTTATATAATATTTCACTTTAACATCATCGGCTACGCGTGGCAAATATTGCTTGGCCTCTCGATGTTTCTGATGTTTTAAACAAATATCGACAAATGGTGCATAACCAATCGGTGATTTCTTCGATCTGGAAAAACGCTCCAGATCTTCCCATTTGCCTTGAGAAGCTAGAGTTTCTATTCGTAAATACCAATAACTAAAGAGATAAAATAATTACAATCATCAAATATCTTAAAATGTAATATTAAAAGTGTTTACCGTTTCTCAGGTATTTTATAATCGTGGCGGAATTTCTCCACAATCTTCATCTCGTTTAAAAGCAGCAATTTCTTGCAAGTATCTGTAACGGACATACCAGCCAGCTGTGTTTTCAGTTTTTCATCGAACGCCTTCTGATCCTTTACAAGACGCAGAGCTTCATCGCACAGAGAGGCGTTGAAATCGTTACGTCCTTTTTTATACGCCTCCAGGGCTGATGCAATGCAAGATTCCCTTTCATATGGTTTCTGTAAACAAAGATCATCCTAAAAGCTCTTTAACAATACAAAACAAAGTTTGCAAGCTTACCGTAACGTTTAAATCCGAGATTAAATGCAAAGCTTGCGAATTAAAATCATCTTCCTGTGTGTATATTCCTTCCAAGGCCTCGGCACTATTTTCTCGGCAATACTTTATATACAGTGCCAATGGGACAGGGTATTTGTGAACTAATAGCTGTAAAGATTTGTTGGCAATACACTCCGAATTTTATTCATTTTTGAATGGACTTACCTTGAATTTCGCCAACTGCATATCGTTTCGCAAGCGTAGAATAACATCATAGATCAAATCAGTGTCTCCACTTTCGATTGCCTTTACCAATGCAGGCTCGTGTTCTTCCAGATGTACTAATAACTCAACCTGTTTGCTTGCTTTTGGTTCGTAATCAAGCAGTTTGATTGCGAGCTTTTTGCGGCCATTATCGGCGGCGGTTTTTGCAATTTCACTGTAGCAGACGCCCACGCTGTTGCAGAGTTTTTCGCCAATTTGACGCGCTATTTTGTCATCATCTGTACTATCATGTTTGCTCACCTTTTAAGAATTTAGTAAAATAGAACAAACAAAAAATATTCTCTTATACGTTCTAGAAGCGTTATCAACATGTTAACACCTTTTTTAATGTTTCTAGGCTAAATAATAAAGTTTTCTTTCTTTTTTTTACATAAAAAAAGTTTATTATCTTACCTTGTATTTAGCCCAATGTAATAAAATTCGATTACACCCTTCATTAGAAGATATTCGAAGATATTTCGCAGTTTGAATCGCAAGAAAATACTGCCTCCTTGCAACCAAACGATCCAAAAGAGCACTGCTTGTCAAATAGGACATTCTATTGTATTATTAAGGAATTATTCGACTCACCAAACACATAATTTCTTGTCTGAAATTTAAGTTTATTTTAAACTTAAATATCAAACCAGAAATAAATCATTAAAAAGGATACTCTGTAAATGTAATCGGCATACCAATCTTCCGATCTCGCAAAGCATTCAAAACCCTCAACAACCGACACATTTTCACATACTCTTCAGGCTCCACATCAGCAGTGAAACACTTCCCAAACTGTGCGGCACGTATCAACATCTTCTGATTCTCAATGTCAAACTCGTAGCCAGCAGCTTCTATGCATTGCTCCACAGCTTTCACCAAGTTAGGTTTCACCAAACAAATATACTCGTCAGCTTTATGACTTCTTCTTTGATACTGCTTCGAAGCTTCCAGCAAATAACTGCCTGGATCGTTACTGTAGATCCGGAAAATCTTCTGTAAAGTATCCGGTACTTTCTGGAGCAATTCATGTTGATAATTCGACAATATACGAACGCCATCAATCTCTGGCACTAAATGTATGTTACTATCGTAATTAAACGACATTTTCGTACAGCCATGAGGTCCACATTCATTCTTATAAATAATCATCAGAGTGTAATCCTTTTCCCAGAAAGCGACGACTGCTTCAGTGCCACACCACTCCAAATATTTCGGTTTTACAATCATATCGGTGTCAATTTCGGCGGTTTTCGTCCGTAAATCAGCACTGCCCATCCAAATATGACCAGCATCAGTGAACATTGCCAAGTGTCTTGCGTTCGCCGACACTGCCATTTGCAGTATTGATGTATAACGATGTGTAATGTCAGCTTCAAGCTGAAATTAACAGTAATAAACACTCAAACAAACCTAAAACCTCACGTACCATTTCAGTAGCATGTCTTTCATCTTGTTTCAATCTATAGAGTTCTTTTCCTCGTGCTATCAGCACTTCTGTGCTATTTTCTTCAGAGATAACAGTCCAACTTGTCGGATTTAAATTTGATTCTAAAAATATTTAATTACAGTTTAAAAATTTACAATTTTATGTATTTTTTTTCAATGTGAAAATGCCTATTTCTTTCTTTAAACTTACTTGTAAGCTCTGAAAGTTGTCTCTGTTTAGGCTTCGTAATATTATTAATCAAAAACACTTTAAAGTTCTTCGTGAAGACTGCAATTCCAGTGAAATTCTGTGGATTTGTAAATATAATCGCATCGATAATCTTCGTATCCCTAACTTCCTGACACACGTGAATATTATGAATGTTATCGAAGAAGTTTGAGAAGACGTTGTGCACCGAAATCGTTCCATCTTCGTGGACACAAATCAGATTTTCGTCGTTAGTCCAACCGATTTTGATTATCGACTTGTTATCTTTCACAGAGTTGAACATTTTCCCACTGCCATTGTAGATGTTGATCAACGATTGATTTGAAGCCTGGGCTTTTATTAGTTTGCTCGAATCTCGCTTGACTGCAATGGGACCGGCGTATTGAGCACCGACTGCGATTACATGGTCCATGTTCACCTCGGTGTGCCATCCCATTGGGTACAGCTCGATTTTCCTGCATGTAAATGCCTATATTAGTGAAAATCACCATTATTCGTGTGGGAAACTTACCGATAGTAGGTGTCCTTTCCGAGGAGGAACCAATCTGCCGTTGGCATATTCATGTTAACGTTTGAAACACCAGATTTTGAGGACAAAACATCACACGGATGACGATAGATTACGAGGAGAGGTGTTGATGACAATGGATGTTATGACAGTTGGCACACAAATCATATGTTCTATGATACTTTGGTTGCCTAAAGACAAATTAATGTAAATTTGGTTACCTATGTTGTAAGTTTATTTAAAAAAAGTAATATTAAAAGTATTTGGGAAATTTCTCCACAATCTTTATCAAGCTTAAAAGCAACAATTACTTGCAAGGACTGTAACGCAGGCATACCAGATAGCGTTTTCAGTTTTTTGTAGAAAGACTTCTGATCCTTGACAAGACACGGAGCTTCATCACTCAGCCAGGCGTTGAAATCGTTGTTTCTCTTTTTATACACTTTCAGTGCAACATTCCCTTTCATATGGTTTCTGTAAATAAATATTCCAAGGATAAACAATATTTTCTTCAAAGAGAAAATTTAATGTGAATTTGGTTGTCTATGGTATAATTTTACTTTTAGTACGAAGTACTAGATGTCACTAGTGGTATTAAAAACGAAATAATTTCAACTGTTTCAAAGAAAGGCGTTTCTAAATAATTTGTTTAAACAAAGAAGACAAGTCTTTCAAGCGAAAACAAACCTTGGTAAGAAATGTATAGACATGTAATGTATTTAGTGTACGGTGGAATTACAGTATATGCAATCCAAATATCAACGCTCGACGACGTCCGATGACAGCCGAGGACGTACGGCGGCATCGGTCAACACGATGATCGTCGAGGATCGCCGATGTACAAATTCAAACCTCAAGGTCTTTTCGGAGAACTTATTGTAACGCTACTATCGAGACAACGCGAAATGCGCGTCGTCGGCGGCAGTTGGTTGCACAAATTATATATTGGTTGCTAGCCGCCTTACAACGCGGTTGGTGATTAGTCTGACAGTCTTAATGATGTACTGCCTTTGTGTAATTGTGAGCTTGGGGGTTATTGGTCGGGTTGGTTGGAATTTTCTCTCACTGATAGTGCAGCGAAGTTTAAATTATTAAAGTCTTCTAACATGTATAAACTCATAGCTTACATGGAAACCTCTACGTAGATACAATGAATAGAAAATCATAATTTATTGCGAATTGCATGAATTTAATAATTAAACATCTGCATTTGTCACGGTACAAAAACAGCAACAACAACAATAACAAATCTTCAACAATTTCATATTATAAAAGAAACGCATTGCATCAATCAGCAAATCCTGCAAACACATGCTGTAATCGTTTTCTTATTCATTTTCCTGCAAACATTTTACAGCAAATTTCATTAAAAAAAACGATTATGGCAGAGATGATGATGGTGCTAAAAAAAGCGAATGTAAGATTATGGCAAATGCTTCCACCAGCAAATAATCCAACAATAATAAGACGTAACAACTTCAGATTGATCCAAACGCAGCCAACAAAAGCAAATGAGTATTACAAACTGCGTGATGCGAGACCAAGTGAAACCAGCAACAGATGAAAAACATGAAAGCAACATGCGAGCAAACATCTGCACACTGGTGGCTAGCGTTTATTAAAAATAGTTAATTGCATTCATTTTCACTGTGATGAATGCGATTTTACGCGCTTAGGTAATGCGCTAGAATGCATTAAAATGAAAGAAAGTTTATACTTTCAATCATTTTCAACGCACAATCAGATTATATTCGAATGGAATAATAAATGAATGACAAATAAATATATGTGTTCAAAGCATACGTGTTCTGCTTCATTTTTCATGGGTTTATAGCGGATGTTGCATTCTTCCGGATGGTTTTCTTCGCTGCTCAACAATGTTGCGTGTATCTTTATTTTGGGATTTGGTCGATGGTCAGAGCTTCTCGGCTCGGTGCCTTTCTCTTTGCCACTCTTTGCAATTGATGGTAACTCGTTTAATTTTCGCTGCGGTACGGTTCATCTCCGGTCGTCACCGCTTTTCTTTCCAGCATCCGTTTGTCTAGTTTAGCACTAATTCATTTATAAGATGGTAACTTTTGTAGAAAACACTTTAAGTTTTCATTTAAACGTTGTCATCTTTTGTTTAAGAAGAAAATATTCTGTTTATTTAGTTGCCTAGATTTAATAATGGCTATAAATTCAGGTTAGAGAATAGTATATGACAATAATGAGGCTTTGGGCATTTTAAAATCGGCGCAAGGCTAAAAATTTCTGTAAAATATGTTTGAAATTAAATGAAATATGGCATGACTTGTGCAGTTTTTTTGGTATTTAACAAAATTGTTTTACGCTCAAACAAAGAAGTGCAGTGTGAATATTAAGTTGACTACATTGAAAATTTGAGGTTAGTTCCGAAAATCTCCACCATTTCTTCGCTTTCTTCATTATCGCGATTATCACTGTCAAAAATATTATTGCCCATGGTTTTCATCCTTTCCCCCCGTTTTTATAATTATTGTTATTTAGTTCATAATAAGTCTCGTAGCTTTATAATAAGTTACTTTATATGTTGAGTTGTCTAGTTTCAATGTTGTTTTATGCTCTTTTATGGTGTTTATGAATATTTGAGGAAAATATTTTAAGTTCGAAGTACAGAACATAGATGGCGCTGGCGAGAAGGTCTCCTTCTAATGGTCGAAGAAAAAAAGTGTGTACAAGTAATATCACAAATATGTGCATGAGTAAGGGTGGCCTTTTTTGGTGTAAAAGTTTTTGAAGTTTGAACATTGAAGTACATAAGACGTTGCTGTGAATATTAAATTGCCTACATTGAAAGTTTTAGATTAGTTCCGAAAATTGCCACCTGTCATTATCACCGTGATCGCTGTCAAAATAATCTTTAAAAAAATCTCATCATTTTTTTCCATTTCAAAAACAAGTTTCAATCATTACGTATTTCTTAGCTAAATTACTTCTAAATAAATAAATACTATATTATCATATTATACAAATAAGGATTCATCTTCTTCTTAAAGAAATGTTTTAATAAAATTTTGTTCAATATATGATCATTGAGTTGCCTAGTTTTGTAAATTTTGAGGTTAAATTTGTACATACCTAACCAAAATCGAAGACTACTGCCTTTAATTATAGCTGTCTCACTGTGAATTTATGCGAATCTCGCCAATTCCATGGAATCTGGCTCTAAGGTGAGGTTGAAGCTTCGGTTACAGTAAAGGTGTGCATTGCAGCCTCGTGTGTGCAGCCATAGCCACAGCCACAACACTCCTTCTGCCCAAGAAACATTCTCGCCGAGCATGGTTTGCCACCGCACCAGGCCACTTCATACAGTCTGGGTCGTCGAATCGCCGACTTCACAACGACCTCTCACTGCTCTGCTCAATTTCGTCCATCGTCGTCGCGTTTTCGCGACGTAATTTACCCAACTTTTATTAGTGTTACAATCGCATTATTATACTGCCATTAAAAGAAACGTCGTGTAACCTTCGAAATTACGTGTCCTAGAAATTCACAAGAATCTTTGTTTTTTCTTTATAGAGAAAAGATGTAAAACATTTATAGGAGTGTTGGAAGTGTACTTAATAAACTTTACTTAAGGAGTTTCATTTCAACATTTCAACAATTCATCAATTCAACAACAAAAAAGGATTTACAAAAGAAGAACGACGCAGAAAAGAAGCCTAAGACGACTTAAAGTAAGTTTTCTTGTTGTTGACTTTAAAATATGTTTTAACAATTAGTATTAACAAGTATTGATGTTAATTGGTATGTTTATTTGTGCTTATTATGACTTATTCCACTTTGAGTCGGACGTTATTGACGAAAACCCTATTTAACAGTTTTGAAATCTCAAATTTCTTGTCTAAATGGGGGCAATCTCATTTTACCAGGTCAAAAACTCTATTTTCTTAATAGTCTTCATATAGCTAAACAAGTTTAAAAATATTTTTTCAAAATTTCAAGTCGATAACTGCAATATTTACGAACTTATAGCACATAAATCACATAAAAATAAATAGTATTTATACCTCCCCAACTTAGGTTTTTGTCGCAACGATTTCATATTGCGTACACAAATGAGATAATTTTACACAACCGATTCAGTAGAATGATAGCTCATTTTGTAGACAATTAAATTCTCTAGAATATGACGTTAATTGTTTTTGGAAAAAATATATATTTACATATTATTTTCGTTTATTAAGTCAAATTTTTATTTTAAGTTTAAAATTATTTATAAATATGCAATTTTAATATATTTCTAGAATATATTTGACGTTATATTCAAAGAAATTTAATGGACTTTCCAAAAACATTTTGGTTTTTGATTTCTTATCAAAATTAAGGACGCTAAAGTGTGCGCAGTGGAGAAACTCACAGAAAGCGCAACGAGATATATGGCATCCATTTACAACGATTTGTTAAATAAAATCGATTTGTTTAATGTCAAAAAAAAGTAGACTGTGCTTAAAAATAACGTGAAAATCATTCTACGACTTGGTAAATGAGTTTCCCAACTTAAGTCTACTGCGACAGCGTAGCAGACCCTCATTTCCATACTAGTCAAGTCCATTTCTACGTTTGATGCTCATCGAAAACTGCACAATCTTAAAAAAGTCAATAAATAAACGATTAAGTCATATACCAAAAACGTGATTTTAAAGAAACACCGTCACACACTTGCATAAATTAATCAACGTTCGAAATTAACGCTAATGTTTTAATTAGAGCGACATATAAACATATTAAATTCGCCTAAATTCACATCAAGAGTGAGCGTATCACATTAAGAGTAACTTTGGTTAGGTACATTTACTGTAGGCGCATGCGTGCGTGCGGCTCGGTGAGCGAGTAGGTGAGCAGAAGCAACGGTAAACCAGCTCAGTTGGTTGCGCATGCGTGTATACAAAAAACCTACTTAACTTACTGACTTAGTTATGAAATGTAACGCAATTAAATGCTGGATGAAGCTTCCGATCTGTATCTCATTACTGGCTCGTAATTGTCCATTAATTTACGCACTTAAGTACCGTTTTGCGTTGAGCATAGTAATTTGGATAAATTAGATATCGATCATTATAGATTGATAGAAAATTTCTAAGCGAGTAAACGAGAAAATTCAAACTTGAACTTTGAAAAGTTGGAAATTAAGGTGAAACGTTTTAAACCAGTGTTTCTCAACGTGGGGCATACGGGTCTTGCCTGGAAGGAGATATGACTCTCGGCCTGGACAAGCAACTCCTTGAGCTATATATTTTCAGTGTGTACGGCAGAGTGCAGTGCCAACAAGGAGAGTATCTCAATTGTCCGACATGGAATTGAATGAAAATTATTGTTCGCATTGTACATATACCTATAGAAATAATTTGTGTTAACGGAATTTTTCGATGTTTTGAGCCGTTGGCCCAAAAAAAATCAAAGTTCGGCAAACAAAGCAAGCTATATTTTGTTTTGAGAGCAAGCTTCGCTGTATGCGGCTCAGTCGTCAGCGCGCCGAGGCTTGCTGAAATAAAATAATAATATGTAGCTTGTTGGCTTCTAGCCAACTTTTGAATTTTTTTTGACAAACGGCTCAAAACGGTGAAAAATCCTGTAAAAGTTTGCAATCCTGAGAATCTTGCACTTCTTGTGAAAGGTGACGCAAGAGAAAACTCAGGACTGCTGGTGAGCCCCAAGAGCGATACTAGCCGAAGGAAGATGAGGATTGTGTTTGTAGAGTAGGCGTGTTCGCTTCGGATTCTAGCTTAACTTAAGCTACAACGGTCAGTGCCGCACTGACACTTTCTCTCTCTCTCTCTCTCTCTCTCTCTCTCTCTCTCTCTCTTTCTCTCTTTCCAGCGGTACCACGCACATGTTTTATTGTCCCCAACGACCGAGCGTTTATAATATGTTAATACGTCGAGAGATACAAAAATATTGTAAACCTAGTGTATAATTTTGCAATCACGAGAATCTTGCACTTCTTGTGGAAGGTGACGCAAGAGAACTCATGACTGCTGGTGAGCCCCAAGAACGATACTAGCCGAAGGAAGTTGAGTATTGTGTGGTAGAGTAGATGTTTTCGCTT
>JAODAC010006858.1:0-29766 GCA_027575185.1 Mimaenictus wilsoni
TATATAACGTAGCGAAATGTCAAAATTTGAGGACCTGTGAAAAGTAACGAAATCTTAATAAAAAAGTTTTGTTTTGAATCCGTTACATCCAATATATTATTGCTATGTGGCCTCTTTAGGTGTTTGATTTGTTCCAAATTAAGCGAGAACAGTTCAAGGCTTAAAGTCCAAAACGATAATATCCGATCAAAAAATTTAAATCACAGTTCGCAACATTGAATATTTTAAATATACAAACTCCATCTATATCACTACATAAATTTCTGTGTAAAAACGATGATTATTCATAAAATTCTTCAACATGGAAGAGTTTGGCGTGTTTAGCAAACTGAAACCGCGATTTGCGGGTAGATTTCAATTAACTTTTGTAGGCGACAAACTTGGATGTATGCGATAAGAACAAAGTGCGCTTTTATGGCCAAGTTTTGCTTGCTTTTCATTAGATTGTGATTTTAAGATGGAAGCTGCGCGCCAACAACGTGCCACCGCGTATGTCTATTTCGACGTTTGCTTTGTAATTTTGCAAAGTTCATCGCTAGACAATTATGGGCTTTGTTGCACGTACGTTTTATTTTGTGCGGCAATCTACTCTAATGTGTGAGATGAGAAAGAGACAGAGATGCCGCTGATACGTGTCGTGTAATACTATACTCAATTTCAGTTCAAATGTGCGCGCTTTTGTTAGAAGGTAGAAGCTGAGCTTTGTACGTTGTTTCGGCTTGAATGCTAGCATGTTAAAATGTAATTTTAGACATATACTTGTTCATCATTGCGTCTTAGGTCTATTGACATTCAAGGTTTGATTTAATTTATATTCTTCCTAAAAATGGACATTGTTACTTTAATTTGATTTTGAAGTGTTTAGTTCTGCAGTTGTGTTTATTAACAAGTACGTCAGAGACCTGTTTACTGATGAGAGACTTCTTTGGTTCAGAAATATTAAGTCAAGGTTAAAATGATTGATGTCCAAGAAAAATTCAATTTTTCTACTCTTCTTGTATAATGTACACGTTTCAGTATCGATTTTGGCTAAGTAATGACAGTCATATCCTAGGGGTGTCATATCAGTACTGGAAGAACACACAGTAAAGGAATGAGTTCACAGTACCATACAGTTACTAATTTTACACATACTAATCGAAAAAAATATAATGTACAACTCGCATGGAATGTCCTTTCTTCACTCTCACATATGAGTTGCAGCACTAACCGAAAGGTAGATATATTGATGAGTAGGGATCTCACTTTTCACGAAGAATCGATACTTTTTAGTATCGATACTTTTTAAACTTTGATACTTTCAATACCAAAGAATCGAAGAAAAGTATCGATACTTATTGGTATCGAAAATGCACATTGGCGCCATCTGTTAATGTATTTTCAAATTATATTTTACTCGTTACAGTAATCTTCCAGTATAATATCGACCTCATTTTCGGATGTTACTACATTTTAAGAATGAAAAATATCGCGGTAATTCATAAGTAATAAAATTAATGCTTATAAACCACTGATGGAGTAAATTAAGGCTAAACTAAAGTTTTTATCAAAAAGTGGCAAAATTTAAACGAATTTTAATTGTAGGGAAGTATTGATACTAAGCACAGAGAACGTTTACCATTCTAATTGGGGCATGTCAAAAAGTATCGAAAATGACCGATTCGATACTATCGATAAGTATCAAAAATTAAAGTATCGATAAAAGTCGATAAGTATCGACAAACGGTATCGATACTTATCGACACCGATACTTATTTTGGCATCCCTACTGGTGAGGAAACAGGTAGCATTTGTTGTGTGCGTGATTATTTTTCATATTTATTGTAATATTGTGATATGAATGTTTTGAAATTTTATTTAACGTGTGAATTTCTGTTGAAAGGTTATCATATTCGTGTGTTTAGAGTCTTTTCAGCTGTTTTGATAGTAGTTATCGTTTTCGATATTTGTGGTTTAAGACAGATGTTGAATTCTTTGGTATTCAATCTTAGGGCAAGAAGTCGAGGGTTGATAACATCGTGACATCGTGAAGACGTTTACTTTAGATTGGGTTTTCAGGAAATGTTTTCAACTTAGTTATGTCCCTCACGAATTTTGTATACAAGATCAGCTTCTCAAGTTTATGCATCGATGCCATACGCACGCGACTAGTAGGTAGTTCGTCCCTGCATCCGCATGATTAGAATTGTAAAGACTAGGGACATTTTAGTTTCTTTTTGGAGTTTTTAGTGTAACAAAAAGAGTCTTGTACTAAACTTGATAGCAGTGTCTTGGGCAGAGTTTCGATACTCGATTTAACTCCCACGTTAAGGTATCCCGATCAAGTGTTGCGTTCCTAAGTTGAAAGACTTAGAAATAATTCATACATAACATCCGGACTCCGATCCACAACATATTCTATGTTCGTTGTACAATACTATGATATGGCTACAATGACAAAGTTTAGAAAAGTCCAGACTATCGCCATAAATTATGCTTGGAATGGAATATCCTACAAGTTATCATTAACTGTGCAATTAAAACGGATATCTAAAGAAATATAAACATTTAAGAATATATGTTGTACAATATAAGTTTCCGATCATTGACGAAACGTGTTACTAATTGTAAGTAATTTTAGATGTGTACTTGATAATCATTTCGTCTTACGTCTATTGACGGATTCAAGAATCCTTGGTTTGAGTATTTATTTTTCGCTGGAAATGGGTTCATTAGTTTAATTAGATTTGAAAGCGTTTATTTGGGTGTTCAAATACTTTTTCAGTATTAGAAAACTTCTTTGGTTAATAAATATTAAATCAATCCTGACGGTTAATGCATTGGACTAATGCATTAATCGTCAGGATTGATTGATATTGATATATCTAACTATATAAACTTCATTTTAATCTATCTTTATATGCCATACGAAAAGAAAGGTTAATTTAGTTTGTGTTGTAGGAAAATTCAATTTATGCTACGACTACGATGGTAAAGTTTACTAAAGTCCAAGTTATCGTAGGAAATAATGCGATTAAATGAATATCTCATAAGTTAACTTTTATCTGAGCATTTAAAACGGAAGTCAAAAGAAGTATAAAAACTTCCGACTACATGTTGTCTCATATCAACTTAAGAGCTGATGAAATGTGTCCAATGTTACTTTAGTTGATAGTAGTTCATTATTACATATTACGTCTTTAAAAGCATTCAAGAAAGCGTTTCATTGGTTTGAAATAATTTATATTGTCCCTAAAAATAACATAATTAGCTTCATTCGATTTTGAAGTATTGAAGAATTATTAACAAGTTTCACAAGGTCAAATACTTTTTCAGAATTGGGAAACATCTTCTGCTAAGAAATATTAAGTCAAGGTGAAAAAAGATTAATTCACTATTGAATTTTAGTATGGAATGATTGTGCAAGAAAAATTCTACAAAACTAGTTGAATATATTACTTAATACTACATATTTTATGTCCTAATAAACCATTTTCTAAATTTAAATTTGCTCTGTTGATAATTGCATACCTTACCTAGATGACTTAACCGTATACTTATTTATAAATTAGCAATTATCAAATTTAATATTAATGAGAACAAGTTATGGTCGGCATAAACTAAATTTAGCATTTGAATAAATGATTAGTGTATATACCGAGTATTTATACCCAATAATCTATAATTAAATTCGAATATAACTTCTTTTAAGTTGATTGGTTCACGCATTAGCCTCATCGTGAATATATCTGTATACATTCATTTTAATCTATCTTTATATGCCATACGCCGTGATGATTCATTTTTGTTTATGTTGTAGGAAAATTCAATTTACACCAAAACTACGATGACAACGTTTACAGAAGTCAAATCTAACGTAATAAATAATGCGATTAAATGAACATCTCATAATTTAACATTTATCTGGACAGTTAAATCGGATTTCTAGAGAAATATAAACGTATATAAGTTTCCTAATATAAGCTTCTAAGTACCGACGAAGATTGATAAACATTAATATGGGAAAGAAGACTGTGAGGTTTTATAAAGGCAATAATTCACGCAGCTTAAGTCCATGCTCATATATAAACATATTCCTTATTGAAGACCTTACAGAAGATGGGCTTGTATGCTTTAATATTTAGTACACACGTGGAATATTCAGACGTTTATTATCCGATTTTCTTCCGTTTAACGATAACATTAATTCCCAGAAAAATATGGACAAGAAAGCTATAAAGGCAATAAAAGATAATTATTTATAGTTTTATTACATGCATTCATTTTTACGACTACAATTTAGAATTTGTTACACTGAAACTTGCTGAATGTCGGGTTCCACTGTTATATACGGAATCCTGTCTTGGAAAATATTCCAGGTTCGTGGATTTACGTGACTTCTCCCTGGCTTGGTGCTATAGCCCTAGTCGAGACATATTTTGCCAAGAGGGATGTGCCCTCCTCCTGGAGTCTTTCAATTCTTTTTTGTTTTTTTTTTGCCGCGCACTTTTTTTTTGTCGCGAGCTGAGCAAATATTTTATTTTTGCTTTTTGCCTCCTGTCGCTCAAAAAGGTCAAAAATTGTACTGTATTGACTTGTAATTTGTACAAAAATCTGTCAACAACGGAAACATCGTTGATCCCGTGATTTTCAACAACAAGTTTCATTCTACCATAAATTTAATTCAATAGAATTTATAAAATTTATTTATCAGTTTTCATGCAATTCGGCGTACTAAAATGCTAAAATCTGAGATCATCAATTAAAGGATGTGACGGTTTGTTGTCACAATTCAATCATCAACTGTAACAACAAAATATCGAATACGATATAAATATAACATCGTAATAACCTCATAAATCATACTTGATACTAAACCTCCAATGAAATTGAGTCGCACCAGTTTTAGCCGCCGCATCCTTTATGTGTAAGCGTTAACGTTTTCTGCGTTGATTGAATATGATGGATTTCAGCGCGCGTTTGAGTAAATTATGAAGTAATGTTTTTACTGCTCTCCAACATCACGATATTGGGTTAGCACTAATCCACTGTAATTAATTGTATGCCAAGCCTTTCTTTGGCTGGTACAGCAATCAAGCACAGGAACGTTCACTTTCAACTTGAATAATTCCATGTATTTGAACTCTGACGCATTTATCAAACTTTATTGTTTTGGTAATTAAAAATGACAATCAAGCAATCAAAGTTTATGCTATCCAATTGATGTAAAATGGCATAATTGGAGTATTTTGTTGTTCATTTCAATGCTCTCTGTTAGAATTTCCAATTTCATTTTCCATTGTTCGCTAGAGTTCAAAACTAAAATACGTTATAAACGTTTTGACACATGTAGTGATTGTTCTACATTGCCTTTGTTTCCAGCATTTAGTTTACTCTCATTTACGCTGCTTTATTTAATAGTAGGCATAGCGCTTTCATTAATATAAAGTGATTTCTCTTGGTTTAAATGTTAAATTCATTTCATTATTCAAATGTTCATATATTATGCTTTTGCAAACATGGCGTTTCGTTGATTAAAAATTATCCATGTATAAATGTTACACATAGAATTCAAAGATTCAAACATAGAAATTAAAGATAATTAAGAACAAGTACCAGATTATTGAATATGTAGGAATTAATGTAATGTCAAAATTGATTGAATTATGCAAATTGTGTGTTGTTACGAGTATCTAAATTACTCTCAAACGCTCGAAATGATGGTAAATTATGATAGGCCTTACAAATGGCTGACGTAGAATGTAAAATCTGTCACTTTCGCATCGGTTTCATGCTGTTCCTTTGCCTCGGCGGGTTCTCTTGACTTGTATGTCAGTTTGCCGTTAGCTAAAAGAATTACGCGCATGAATAACTCGGAATGCTTTTGTTAATATCCATGTTTCAGATGGTAGATATAAGTAATTCATTTCTTTATGATTAAGTCATTTGTTATAGAATTTATTGCTTTGTTTTCGTTGCATATTTTAACTTTCTTCTAACAATGAACGTAACATGATTAAGAGGCAAAGTTACGTTTAAGATGTTGCATCATTTTCCTTTGTTTAACAGATTTTAACAGAATTTGAGATCTCAGCGAACGGTACGAACTCAAATGCCTAGGTTGTTTTACTTGTCCGTAATTCTCATCAGTGTCTAGTTTTTTTTGATCAAAATCTTCGTATATTCCTTCGATATCAGTTTTCCGACGTTCTTCACTATATTTATATATTAAAAGTTTACAAGCTTTTGGTCTCCTTATCACTTTCATACTAATTTCCCTCCAAACGGAATGCAGGTGACTCATTGTAATTTATAATCGATTGTACTTGTTTCATATACTTATCAGATATTTTATTAATAGAGAATATTTGTTCAAGCTTATAAACAACTGCATAAGATTACTTACTTTTGTCTTGGTAAACTTTCCGAGTTGTTTAGTTGCTATGTCTTATTCCCTTTTCGAGTGAAGTCATACATTGGTCTCGCAAACCAAATGTTTCTGCATTTTGTGGTTTCAGTTTACTAATGTAAATACATCATGATATGATATGCTATTAGCCGTACCGGATTATGCATTATGCACACGTATATGCCCACTAGGCACGTGCCTAGCGGTAGCGAGTAAGCTATGACTTGCATATTACTTGTTCTACTCTGATTTTATGATAATCAGAGTAGAACGCCACTCCCTTATATAAAACAGGGAAAATAGACAGAAAACAATAAGGACATTAGGGACAACATTTAGGATGTGGGTCCTTAATGGGAAGTTAATAAACCTCAGCGCTCCTGTTTTTAAGGTAGGATACTTTGGAAAAACAAGGAAAAATGTCTGATCAGGTATGTCGGGGGGCCACACACAAGTGCATAGGTGCTCCAGAAGAACCTTCACTGGCTATAAGAACTATGACAAGTTAAATATTAGATTTTTTAAGCAATAAAACCTATCGTATTCAAGTCCCTTGGCTATTTAATATTAAATATGTTAGTATATTGAATTTTTAGAAAACTGTGCAAATCGAAGGTTAGGTTACCATAATTTCAGGAATATAGCTTATCCTGTATTACTAAATTGAAACGTAACATACATATTCACGTACACAATACAATGAAAAGAGGTGTTTATGATCAAATAAACCTTGGCAAATCAATTAAATAAGCAAATAATCCAATTGAAATGTATCAACTTGATTTATACGTGTTTCGGTAAGCACATTGAATTCAAGCATTCAATTACACTCGAACAATTGTCGAGAATGTAATTATTTGCGCCGAAGCGTGGGTTGAAAAGCAAATTCGCATTAGTAATCAATCGCAAATTATTATCAATTAATCGACCGATCAAACAAATCTGCTCTAATTGTTTGTTTCCATCGGTAGTTCGGCTGCCACATCTAATTAGGCAGCTATTGACGATATTCAATGATCATTTTTTATTTGATCGAATCGGATCGATACACAATGGATGCATTTCGTTACGTGTAGCGGATACACCCAGCTAGGAACAATTTCGTGTATGGTTTCAAGCGATGAGTTAGTGCTGTTGCCGGAAACGATTTATGAGTTTTGGTAAGGCACCCACGGCTACTCGTAACTGGCGAAAGCTCATAATCACTCGAGCACGATCCACGCAAGAAACACAGCGCACCGGGCATATCTATTAAAATGTGTTATTGGATTTTGATTTAGAGATTATAGACGGTTTTCCTTGCATAACTCATAATTCGAACGATGATGAAAACTACGAGGTTTAAACGATTTCTAACGTGTTCTATTTAATATTCAAATTCGTTTTAAAATTTTAATGCTATAAATAATCTTTTATATATTTGATTTAAGTTTTTTGTTTTGAATCGCTCTCATTTTACTAAACCGCGTATTTATGAGCTGAAAACGGGTTTACCCCTCTTTTAAATTGGACTTGTGTAACAATCGTTTAACTTCAATTAAAAAATAAATAAATTACCCTTAAAATTTGCTTGATATTAATGCAATTTTGTTATTATGTATAAATTTGTATATGTGTTTTGTTATTTTGAATTAATATAGTAAATTCCACTTAATCGCGATTAGTACGTTTTGCCCCGATTATGTGGTGTTCCAAAATTTTATAAAAAAAAAAATTGTGCACGAAATAAAACTGCAACAATAAATTTCAATAATATATTATACAACGAGGAATGTATCATTATGAATAAATGAAATAATCATTTTAAATCATTTATGCGATTGTACACTATACTTTTTTTCTACTCCTGTTTTATAATATGCATATTACTAGGTATATATACATCTTATGATTGATCATAACAGCACTGGTAGTACGCGCATTCGGCTTGTGCTGCAATTTGTAATAGTCATAATCAAAGAATAACATTACGTGTTCATTATACCAATTTACCTATTCTCTATTAGTGTTCCCTTTTTAAACTGTTTTAAGCTTTATACCCAATTAACCTTTGCCATTTCAACTTACATTTTTATAATTGATGATTGCACAATTTTAGGGGCCAAAAATCCAGCGATTTTTATAGAAATTAAATATTAAAATCACGAGTTAAATGATATTTATGCTTTTAAAAATTAATTTGCAATAGAAACTCTCTCTCTCTCTCTCTCTCTCTCTCTTGAGAAAAAAAAACTCTCTTGAGACAAAAAACTAGGAACCTTTGAAATGTAATTGGTTTAAACAGGATTTCAGCTCATTTCTTAATTGTAACAAACATAAATTGTGCGAAGCGAATGGAAATGCATGAGAAAATAAAAATGCAACTAAATGCATTTGAACACAGATGAAATCTACAAAATATACGAGAGTTGCTTTTATTAATACATGTTTTGCCTAGCAACTAGAGATATGAAATGAAAGTCACATTCTGCATTCATAATTACGCATCATGTAGTCTAACTTACCCAAAGTCAAGAACGCCTATCGAGATATGCGTAGTTTATCGTAATCAAAGTGCACTAAACGAATTCCCGCTTTTTGCTAGTTGGAAGACCTTTACATCGGAAATGTATATACAAACAGAACTTGTTTTTATTTAATGAGTGCAGAAATATGAGTACTTTATATAATTGACTCCATGATTTCATTAGTGTAACATTGAACCGATTTATACTTCATATTTGTTGGATATATGGAGTAGGACATGAATTTGTAATGCCTCTTAAAATTTCCAGGGATTTACGCTTCAATAAGATTCGCAACATTGAACCTGGCACATTTAAAGGATTGAAGAACATACGAAGTCTTCTTCTCAATAACAATTTATTGACAACTCTTAAGGAAGGAGTATTTGTGGGTCTACCACAGCTTAAACATCTTTACATCCACAAAAATCGTATCCGAACTATTGATGCACATGCTTTTCAGAATCTACCAAGGCTGGAACACTTGTAAGTTATTGAAAAGCCTCATTTCCGAAAGTTTTCGCAATGTATTCATTTAAATAACTTGTGCGTTATGATGTGCGAAGAATTTTTCCAACTCATTCGTATTTTTGTTGCGTTTTACCGTCTATTTATAGTTGTGTTTGTTTGGGTAAAACGAAATTGTACATCCAACTGATAAATTTTTGGCTTCTAACGTACATAAAATGCAAGTTACGAGGCATATTGATTTTTCTGTCTTGAGTAATGTCAAAACAAAAATGTATTTTTAACACTACATGAATATTCAGACGAATCGAGGGTAATTTACATTTACGATGTTTAGAACTGAGTAGATCTTAAATTTAAACAGCATTTGCTATACATCGAAAACGAGCCGAAATATTCCGATAAATATACACACGAGGAATGATTTTAGGTACTTGCATAATAATGATTTGGAGGAATTTAAAGTGGGAACTTTCTCGAATTTGCCATCGCTCGAACGATTGTAAGTAAAATTGAATAATTTTGGTTGAAATATGAATATTCAGCGAATGATTCCAGATTTTTGTACGAAAATAAAATCAAATACATTCCCCATGGGGCATTCGAAAATTTACCGCAGCTTACACGGCTTCGGTTAGATTCGAATGCGTTGGTGTGCGATTGTCGTATTGCTTGGTTGGCAAATATGATTAATGAGCAGTCAATGTTGGCGGCGGCTAATTGCAAATATCCGAATGAAATGTATGGAAAGCCCTTGAAAGGAATGACACCTGCAGATTTCCATTGCAGTAAGTAGATTATCATTTAATTTACATTTTTAAAATCATGGTACATGATAATGATGCAACCAGGATAGAGATTATGCTTTAAAGGCTGTTTATTGAAGTGATACGGAGGGCAAATCGGTTCCCCGAGTAACGGTCACGACGCTAGTCTATTTACCTCTCTGTCCCTGTCTTACTCAAATTGGAGTATATTCGCTATCCCGACAGTCGCTTCTCCCACTCTTTACAAAGAGCTTTGTGAGCTCTTTGAAGTCAAGACCAATGCTTGAAGCGCTTGATTAATCTTTTGGGAACAATGACGACCCCTCATCATATCTGCGTCCAAGGCGTGTCGTACCCTGATCCGGCCATGAACTAAATTTACGTAGATGGGGGATGGGGTAGATTGGGAAACTCGTGCCTAAGCCATTGGTGTTCAAATTTTTGTCGCAAATTCGATTACCATGGCCTCGACGTAAAAGAGAAAGGGAACTCCTCCATCGGCATCCTATGTTTTGTCAAGGGTCCTCTATAACATTTTCACTTTTTTCGAAAAGAAATGGGTCAAATAATCTATCTCTGTTTGAGTACCTCTGCTAGTTTGAGCATTTCTTAGGAAGAAAATATGAATACCCTGGATCACCCCTCTGAAAGAACCGAAAAATATCTGAAATATCTCATACAATTGAATAAAATTCAATATATGACCCCATTATCTTTAATATCTCCCTTCACATTAATTTATTCTTGTCTATTCCACGTATACAAAACGTAGATCATTTCTTCCAAGTTCTATGTCTATCAACGAGTGTAGCATAATTTTTATATATAATTTTACAAGATGAAGCAGTATTATATATTTTTATTTTATTGATCATAAAATCGCTTGAAACACTTAAATTCTATTAATATTTAGAAGCTCCTGCAATAATGGAAGGACCAGACGATTTGGAAATCTCCTTCGGTGGTACAGCCGTTTTTAAATGTCACGCCGAGGGTGATCCATCACCGCACATCTCGTGGATGAAAAATGACAGCGAGTTGCGCATTCTGGATGACAATCGCTTGGAAATTGATGAAGATGGCAGCCTGAAAATCAAGCACACCGTCGAGTCGGATTCAGGTTTCTACGAGTGTATGGCGAAGAACAACGACGGCGTAATTAAATCGCGGCAGGCTCGCATGGTTGTATTCCGACCTGAGAGCCGCTCCGCCGAAGAGAGTAACGGTAAAGCGTGTAGTGTTGCGTGTCAAACTTTCATTAAATCTTGTTTACATACACCGCAGGTAAACCACAATTTATTCTCACGCCTCAAAGCGTCACCGCGCGCGAAGACACTCGTGAAGTGAAACTGGACTGCAAAGCTGAAGGCACTCCAAAGCCTGAGATTACCTGGTCCAAGAATGGTATAATACTAGACATCAGGAACCGCTATTTTCAGGACGAAGAGGGAAGTCTGACTATTCGCCCCTTGAGCCCAAATGATTACGGTATTTATCGGTGTGATGCTGCGAATTATCTGGGCCGTGTTAGTGCCACTGCTGAAATTGTAATCGATTGTAAGTCAATTCCTTTGATGATTGAATATGGCATTTTAATGGATGTTACTCGTTTAAGCTCTTCCTATTTTTACAACAATTCCTCAATCTCAAAATGTGGATGCGGGGACAACGGCACGTTTTCAATGTGATGCGAGTGGATCACCCCAACCGGAAATTGCTTGGTATATTGGCAGCACCCGTCTCCGAAATGGTGACAAACATATCATCCGCGAAAATGGCCGCTTGTTAGAGATTCCTAATGTCAGGGAATCGGATAGCAATGTGTACACTTGCCGTGTTAAAAATGAGTTAGGTAGGCGTACCGTTGACGCGAATTTATCGGTCAAAGAAACCCAATACCGCGCTCCTTCGTTACTCTACAAACCTTACAACGTCGAGGTACTTGTGGGTGCCACAATTGAGATACCTTGTAAAGGCGAAGGTAAACCAACACCGAGTATACAATGGAGGAAGGATGGAGCATCACTTCAGCGCACCGGGAGGTGGCGAGAGTCCATAAGTGGTAATTTATACATTTACAATATTGCTTTAGAAGACCAAGGTAGATACGAGTGTACAGCTCTCAATGAATACGGACGTGCGACAGCATCGGGCTATGTGTCCGTTAAGGAAGATACGCATACAAAGCTAAACATTGGAAACATTGGTAGCGTGGGCGACAAGTTTGTTAAGATCGCATTTGTGGAGGCGTCTCAAGAGGTAGATAAAGCGATAAACAAAACGCTACAAGATATATTTGCGAATCGCAACCATAATATCGGCGATTTATTTCGTATTATTCGCTATCCGAATGCACCTGCCAGAGAGTTGGCAAGAGCCGCCGAGGTTTACGAACGCACTTTGATTAATATTAGAAAGCATGTGCAGAAAGGCATGAAAATGAACAACACGGTCGACTTCAATTACAAGGAAATTCTCTCGACGGATCACTTGGATCTTGTGGCACAGTTGTCCGGCTGTATGGCGCACAGGCCTAAGAAAAACTGTACGGATATGTGCTTCCATTCCAAGTACCGCAGCATTGATGGCACTTGTAATAATTTGCTGCATCCAATGTGGGGAGCATCGCTAACGGGTTTTCGCCGAGTACTTAAACCAATTTACGAGAACGGATTTAGCACGCCAGTTGGTTGGGATAAAACTGTAAAATATTTCGGTTTTTCGAAGCCAAGTTCCCGGCTCGTTTCAACAAAGTTAATTGCAACGCATGACATAACACCGGACGATCGTATAACGCACATGGTGATGCAATGGGGACAATTTTTAGATCATGATTTGGACCATGCGATTCCGGCTGTTAGTTCCGAAAGTTGGAATGGTATTGATTGCAAGCGATCCTGCGATTATTCCGCTCCTTGTTTCCCTATCGACGTTCCACCGAATGATCCTCGTGTTAAAAATCGCCGTTGCATTGACTTCTTCCGGTCATCCGCCATTTGCGGTTCTGGCATAACATCCGTTTTCACTGATCATATGCAGCCTAGAGAACAAATCAACCAATTGACTGCCTATATTGATGCATCTCAAGTGTACGGATTTTCGGAGGAGCTGGCTCGTGAATTGCGAGACGTCACTAATGATTTAGGTAAACTTCGCGAAGGTGTCGAGATATCTGGTAGAAAGCCACTCTTACCATACTCTGGGGGACAAATGGATTGTCGACGAGATTTGTCCGAGAGCAGTGTTAATTGCTTTCTCGCCGGAGATATTCGCGCTAACGAACAGACCGGATTGATTACGGTGCATACTTTATGGTTTCGTGAACATAATCGATTGGCTAAGGAATTGCGCTTCTTAAATCCACACTGGGAGGGTGACATGATCTATCACGAGGCTAGGAAAATTGTTGGTGCTGCAATGCAGCACATAACGTACACACAATGGCTTCCGATCATTTTAGGCCATGAGGGTATGAATATCTTAGGGGCCTACGAAGGGTATAATCCAAATATTAATCCCTCAATTGCAAACGTTTTCGCCACAGCTGCGCTCAGATTCGGGCACTCATTAATTAACCCAATTCTACATCGATTTAACTCAACGTTCCAGCCGATAAAGGAGGGCCATTTACCATTACATAAAGCGTTCTTCTCACCATGGAGGATACTCGAAGAAGGCGGTATTGATCCGATTCTGCGTGGCTTGTACTCGGTACCTGCTAAATTGAAAAAGCCCACGCAGAATTTAAACACTGATTTGACGGAGAGACTTTTCGAAACGGCACATGCAGTGGCCTTGGATCTCGCTGCTATTAATATTCATAGATCTCGTGATCATGCTATACCAGGATATGTAGAGTTTAGAAAAGTTTGCGATATGAGTCCTGTGGAAACATTTGAGGACCTCGCAAAGGAAATCACTGATGCAAATGTACGAGAGAAACTTCGCGAACTTTATGGACATCCGGCGAATATTGATGTTTGGGTGGGAGGTATTTTAGAGGATCAAGTTCCTGGTGGTAAAGTCGGGCCGTTATTCCGTTGCTTGCTAATTGAACAGTTCAAGCGTTTACGTGCCGGTGATCGTTTCTGGTACGAAAACCCGTCTACTTTTAAACCAGAACAATTAGTGCAGATAAAACAATACTCTCTAGCCAGGGCACTATGTGACAATGGCGATAATATTACAGACGTGACCGAAAATGTATTTGTGTTGCCGGACCGTCAAGGCGGCTATGAGAAATGTGAAAATATACCAAAGATCGATTTGAGTTTCTGGTCGGAGTGCTGCACGGATTGCAGGTACTCAGGACAATTGAATACAATCAGTCGATTAAATGCCAGAAATAGGAGACACGCGACAGTAGAGGATAATCCGGTAACACCAGCAAATACAACGACAGCGTCATGTGAAAACATCACTCCTGACAATAGCAATAAATTGCGAGATCGCATTACAACGTTGGAAGATAAGGTGTCACAACTTCAAATCACCATTAAGAAATTGAACAAAATTATCAAGAATTTTAGCAAATCTGCTGAAGTGAACGATGATTAATGCAGATTGGAATCATTATAAACATTCAATGTTAATAATTTACAAACATAGTGCCATTTCCCACTTGTTCTTACAGTGGTCCCTTTTATTAACCGCTTTTTATAAATGTGTTTACTAAACTTGTAAGAAAATTACCATTACGTAAGAATATTTAATGTTAATTTATTGTTGCAATGTTTTCATTTAAGTGTACAAGTGTATGGAAAATGTAGAAGCAATAATAAGATGTATTGTAAGATATGCTTGTGCTTTTATTGATTATTAGTATTAGATATTAATGGCATTTGTCCCCGGGACAGAGAACCCAATTTCCAGCCCATCCCAACCAAATACAATCCAAGGCCCAACTCACAGTTGGAAAATCGAGACAAATCCTTTCATGTTTACCTTCTGCGACTGTTTCATCGATTACCTATAACAAATTCAATAAGTACTCCTATTTTCTGTAAAGAGGCAACTTACTGTAAGAAATAAAGTAGCGAACAGTATTGCTACTATAATCAGATTTCGATTTGGTACCATATTTCTGCAACTTGTGTTTTGTATTACTTTAAAACTGGTGGAATTTAGTTTTGAAGCGGTTTGCGCTCGAATTTTAGCGATTATATACTAAAAAGAAATATTTAAATTTATACTAAAATTGTAAAGTACCTTGTTTGCACTTTACTTTATGAAATGTGTCAAATCATATGAATAAAATATATGTTTATAGATCAGTAGATAAATGTATTGTATTTTCCAAATATGGGGATTTTTTAAATTATGTAACCAAACTCAAAAATAAGTGTTGTGTGTTTGCACCGAAAGGCGGCCTCCTATTATTAAAATTTATAAATGAAGAATACGTTGGAACGAACATTTTCTAAGGCATACGAAAAATATTGAAAGCAGCAGCATGCCCAAAATCGCAATTTCCGCACTTGTATCGTACAAACATGTCGAATTTTAGCTGGGTTAGTTCTATCATTTTCGTTTTCGTCAATAATGCTTCGAATTATGTAGATAGCTCATAAATATTTAAATAAGCTATTATTTAGTAACATATAAAGAAGGTGTTTTCCAAAATTAAAAACAACTTTTAGTATACTCTAAGTTAACCTCCACTATTTTACTATGCTGGTTTTGATTGCAATTCCATTATATTTCGCTCACAACTTCCTCTCTCGTATATAATAATGTTTAAAATGTTGCAGTACTCAGGAATCCTTAACCCTTTGACTTTCTTATTTCATCGATAATGTAACATCAGTCGGGTCGTGCGAGCACTCGGTGCAAGTCTCGTGCGGGTTTATTGTAATAGGAGTGCACAGGTTATGCGCACGAGTCTCACTCGTGCATATTGTATTCAGCGCGCGCGACATTTAATGAATCACGCTTTTGCTTGGTTCAAACTTGAGACCTTATGACATAAAAGGTTAGTTTTATTTATTTTCAATTAATTTGCGCGCTTGTTTACGCATGTTTTTCTCACAATAACTAACGCCAATCTATTTTTATAGTAACAGTTACTATCGAAAATATACTAATAATTTTGTAGATACTTGACGATATTTGAAGATTTCTAAATTATAATTTTAGTAATGTTAGTTTCTATGGCAAATTTGCCCAATTTCGCCGTTGTATTTCGAAATATATTTATGTAAAGAGACCCTACGCAGACTGTGAAACAGACAGCAAAAAGTGTAATCGTGTCTGTGGAGCAATACTAAAAAAACAGATAAAATAATGTGGATTGAGATTATTAAAATCCCAAATTAAAAAGTGTTTCTGGAGTTAAACTAATCTCAAATCTTTTCAACCATCTCCTAATGGACAAATCATGATAATTTTAATTTTATTATATTTCAACGCTTGATTGTCATTGTATTCCAGTGGTCTGGAACATAGACCTTTGGGCCATCGAATGACCAAATTACCGCTGTCAAATGAACCATTTGGGACATGAGCCAAATACTTTCTTTGTATATATTTTTTAAATTTTGTGTAGCGTGTGACTTCCCGGGCTCATTTTAGGGTAATATTTTTTTATGAAAATATGCGTCCTTTTAATATTGAAAATGTGATGTATAGGTTGATAAAAAGGAACGTCGATCCTTGTTCGATTCTATCCTCAGAAAATGACAACAAATCTAACACTAATATTCCTGTTACATGTGTAACATTTATGTAACATACTGATTTTAAACTGACGTCATATTGTAAATAAGCAAATGGTAAATTCCACACCCATTTACATAGATAGTGAACAACTTCAACATGTCGCTAGAGACACTGATATCATACCGTTAATATCAACAAAAAATTATGCCGCCTCAAAAAAGCGCTTGATAACAATAATAACAATTGCCGACAATTTCCACGTTCATCTTTTATTGAAATATTCAAAAAAATCCAAATTATTAATTAAATCGCATTAAATTAATTGTGAGAGAAAATGTAAGAAAGTAGGTCTCACAAGGCCTGCTGTGTTATCAAAATAAGGCGCGCAAATTTCTGAACTCTTGCGCTATTTTGTAAAAAAATTCTATATCGGACGCAATAATGTTTAATTATGTATGCAATGCGTCAATTTCTTTTCGTAATTAACGTTTTATCTACAGTTGACGGGGGGTGCTTACACCGTGATAACCTTTTGAACTGAAAAATAAGACATCAGAAATGTACTAACAAACTCGGCAATACTAATTTCAATTTATTGTATTTCACATGTATTATATCGAACGTGTTACCTGACAACGAAATACTGCAACGATTTAATAATAATTTGGCAGAATTCATGTAACTCTTGTCAAAAAATAAGTGCATTGCAATATTTAATCGTCTATTGCCAGTGAGACGCTCCTGTGCTGCAGGCACAGTATTTGGAAAGCGGGCACTCTATAGTCACGTTTTACGATCGGAGCAAAACGCAACTTCGTTTTCATATAAAATTCAAAACATATCTGAACGACATTCTTTTGAATCAAGCCCTCTGAACAACGTCGATATGGTACTTCCACGGATTGCACGTAGCGCACGAACACTGGTCAATCAGACTGTTTTTTCGCAAATAACGAATGTAAACAAATATGAAACTTTGAGGTTACTCAATACCACACGACTGCTTTGTGCAGGTAAGCATTCATGGCTTTGAAAAGTTTGAAATATTCAAAGAATATAAAATTCATTTAGAATGAATATATGTGTATTTTTATTTAAATATTAATAGATCGCTGGTATACTGACAAACATGAATGGATTGAAGTCGATGGAAATGTAGGAGTTGTAGGTATCTCTCAATATGCACAGGTATGTTTTGAAGACCATCTTTTGACTTCTAATTATTTTATTGCAATTATTAAATTACAATATAAAAAATTATAAAATATAACGTCATTTAATAGTCTATGTTAAACATTACATAATACCTTTAATCTTTTAAAACTTGAACTTAAGTTGAAAACAATTTCTGTAAATCAGGGAAAATATCAGTTTCCTGTAATTTCTAGGAAGCTCTTGGTGATGTTGTTTACGCCCAGTTACCAGAGGCCGCCACGGAACTAAACCGAGGAGGTAAAATAAATTTACATTTCATTGTAAACTTTACTAATTGAATCTTTATTATTAAGATGAATGTGGCGCCTTAGAAAGTGTCAAAGCCGCTAGTGAAATCTACAGTCCTGTGAGTGGCAAAGTAATGGCTAAAAACCAAGATGTCGAGAACACACCAGCTTTAATCAACAATTCATGTTATGAAAAAGGTAGTTTCTTTTTATATTGCTATTCCGGAATTACCCTTAATATTGTGTATTTTAGGATGGCTATACAAGATTCAACTAAAGGATGCTGCCGAAATAAAGAATCTCATGGATGAAAAGAAATACAAAGAATTTTTGAAGACTGCTGAAGATCATTAATCGTAAATGCGTAAAAATTGATTGCAAACATACTATTTTTGTATGTTCCATTTGTAGGAAGGTAAAACACTAATATATAAGATTGATCCATACAAATATGTTCTTTTATTATTTCCCAAATTTATAAATAAATAAGTCAAAATTTTCAAGGTTGAAAATGTTATAACTAAAAAATAAAATTTTATTACTAAACAATAACTATAATATTATGAAATAAAATTGTAAAACGTACGCAGCCTGTAACATTTATTTTTTAATGGAAAATATGAAATGCCTATATTTTCCATTCAAATATAATAGTTAAATAGACGACAAGAACAAGTAAACTATAAAAATTTTCGCATGAAGTAAACAACTTTTAAGGTTGTATAAAGTGTACAAGTTTTAAAGTAGAACTGATTGTTAGCCGGTTCGGCGTCAGTGATAATGAAAATTACATTTCTATAAACGGTAAATTGTAATCAACTTTCCATAAATTACGTCTGCATTGTATGTAACGAAACTGATGACAGCGTACAAATATATTTAAATTTACGTACAGCGTGGCATAAAACGTAAATCGACCATATTTTGTGAGTTATAGACTGGTTTACACTAAAGAGTATATTAAAAACATTTTTATAGATTTTGACATGAACAAATTAATATATTACGCAAGACTGTAATTATTTTGATCATGCAACAGAGCAACAGATATGTGACATAAGAGTACCATCTAGCTGTGCCACATGTGATACGCTGACCTCTAAACGTAAAATTTGCGATAACTTTACAACCACAAATCATAGGAAAAAAGAGGCGATACCAACGATAGTGGGCCTGATTTGTAAACAACGGCGCACGTTTTTACCGGCGGATAGTAACCGTGGCAGTATATCAAGTTGGCACCCCGTGGGAGTCGGATGATTCGCGTTATCATCGAACTTCACGGTTGTTTACCGAATGCGCCATCAGATTAAATGCACGCCAATTATATGGATGTTAAACGCCGAGATTAGTGCATGTTTTATGTAATTTATGTGTGGGCAATGATATCGGGCGACCACAATTAAAACAATCACTCGGATGATCGGCGACGTTTTCGCCGAAATACGAATCTACACAGCGAGTGGCGCCCCCCGGGTGCTAGCGATTTTCACGGTGCCGGGAAATGATTTAAGAGTGCGCAAGTCACTTCTTGGTTTTAGTCGACGTTTCGTGTACCACCTCGCTACCGGTTGGTACCGAACGAATCGAACAGCCGTGCACAGACGCACGCGAATTCGCTACCGGTACGCACGCTCTGCACCACGCGATCGTTCTCTACCTATCAGACGTCCCCACTGTGGAGCGCTACAGAGAGCTCGCGCGCGCGGCATTTCAAAAACTATTGGTTACAGTACTGCGGTGCTAGCAATATTTGAAACGCGTTAAATAATTAACGCCGCCAACATGCCGTCGGAAAAATCCGTCTATCTGCCGGAGAAGAATCTCGCGAAGAATGCGCATATCTCCTCGTTCGCGCAGTACAAGGAAATGTATCAGCAATCGATCGACAATCCAGAGGAATTCTGGGGCGAAATTGCCAAGCAGTTCCACTGGGAGACTCCCATTAATTACGATCGATTTTTCACATACAATTTCGATGTGTGCAAGGGACCAATTTACACCAAATGGCTGGATGGTGCCACCACCAATATCTCCTACAATCTGCTGGATCGAAATGTCCGAAATGGAAATGGGGACAAAGTTGCTTTCTACTGGTAAGTGCAAAATATCTAGGGATCAAAGGATAGCGTTTGGAAAATGTCCATCCCTTTGCAAAGATGTCCTTTGATGGCCCCTGTCCTCTCACTAATTATGAACACTAAATTGAGATCGACGTTTGCATGAAGTGAGGTCAGTGTATGGCGATTCCCATTGGCCAGTTATGCTCATGGCGTCGGCGCCGGCGCCGCCGCAGCGACGGTGAAAATCCGGTCGATTCACAACCACTTTTCTACAGCCGTTGTATACTTTTCTAAAAGCAAAGATTCAATTGCATTATATCTACAAGTACTTCCTGATTTATCACATTTTGGAATAATTTTCGTGCATTGATTTCTCTTAACAATTTTTGCAAATTCTAATAAAGTACGAAAAGGATTAAATGTAGTTTGTTTTACCAATTTATGCATAGATCCAATGTAATCATTGAGAAATATAACGGGAAAAATGCATTTTTTTTAAAAAGGAGCAGTTTTAAAATTTAACTTTTTTATTCATATTTCCCATAATAATGATTATAAATCATATACCAATCGATTCATTACAAACCTGTAACACATTTTTGGTGGGTGTCTTAGAATTTATATTTCTCTTTTATTTATATTTGCCCCGGTCCTATAAACACAAATCATATAGCAATTGATTCAGAATATAATTTACCACTAATTGCAAGTCTTTCAATAGATTTTTGATTGATTGTTTAAAAAAACATATAAATCGGAGAAATTGCGTTTAACAACGTCAACATCATCAGCCAAGGAAAAATGACTTGTCCTTAAGTTTTAAGCAGTTTTATTCACATTTCCCTTCTTTCTAGAAATATAACTCAGGCAACAATCGATTCAGGATGAAATTTCTCACATTCTCTAGGAATAGTTTCTCGTTTAATTTCGTAGAAGCGATATTATAAGTCGTGAAAGTTGAGTCTAAGTACGTCGATAATCTAATAATTTCACGACTCGAAAATCGCAGTTTTTCACTTAAGTACATAATAGAAAAACTATTCCAGGAGAATCTGGCTAATTGCTCCGTGAATCAAGTAGTACATGACTAGGGAAACATGAATAAAAATGAAATTTTTAGGTCAACTTCACGGATATATAACATGATTTCTATATAATTGGTCTAAAAACTATTTCAGGAATTAGTGGTAAATTTCATTCTGACTCGATTAGTGTATACTTTATGAAGATAGAACGAAGACAAATGTAAATAAATGTAAGCTCTTTTGTAGAAATCATTTCATGATATATTTGACTGGCTGCGAAAGTGACGCCATTATTAGATATAACCTTCATCAGTTATAATATGAATTCTACATAACACAACGAAAAAATATTGCATAAGTTTGTAGCAAATTGCATACTGAATCGATTGGTGAATTCATTTATAATCCTAGAATTATGGTAAATATGAATAAAAATGTAAACTTTAAAACCACTAATTTTAGAAGAAAACTCGATTATTTGTACCAAATATTTCTTCAATTATTACGGTATTACAATACCAAAATAAACTACATTTAATGAAGAATCGGTTACTATAATAATAAGAATAATATTCTATAATATGTGGATTAGAAAATATTTTAGAACAAAATTTGAATTTCACAAAGTATGACTTTCACAAACGACAACTGGTATTTTTGGTAGAATTCCCATTAAGTCGAAGTTTCAATACCTTTGTGACGTATTTTGTTTATCTATCTTTAAAAATGCATATAAGTAATGCGAATTTATTCGCTTTGTTAGTTTCGTAATGGATATATTCAATATTTGTTTCAACCAAAGCCAAGTTTAACTTTCATTAATTTGTACATGCTTTTTATTATTTACACGATTTACTTTTTCGGCCGTTTCACTTGGTTACAATAGACAATTATCCGTATGGCAAACCATAATTAAATGAAGCATTGTCACCATGACCTAACACTAAAGGTGTCAGCGGCACATATCAATGACGTTTTAAAATGAAAGCGTATGCAAGGCGCGTCTGGCACGTTTACTTAAGGAACTGGACGCATTATTAATATATAATTCAATTGCATTCGATTAATTTCATAAATACATTCTCTCTTTGTCGTGGTGTACTTGAATGTTCTTCCAATTTTCGACAAGTATCAAGGTTTTCAGTACAATTCAAATTAGACGGAAATAATTATGTTTTATTGAACTTTGTTACGTTTTATTGAACTTCTAATTGTGAATTGTATTTTTAGTGTTTTTTTTCGCCAATCAAACGTTCACCAATTAAATTTTAATTATTTCTGGTCACGTAAATATGCAAAAAAACAGACAACCAACTCACGCATACATTTTATAAATCTTGAATAAGTAAAATAAATATTAGCAGAATAAATATACTTTGATTATTAGTATTGCATTCATAGATAAGACTTTAAACTTTCTTAAAAATATAACCCAACTCCAAAGGTAGTGGCCAAATGGTGTAATAAAATGTGAAATTCAAACTTTGTTTTAAAATAATTTCTAATGTACAAATCATAGAATTCTCATTCATCCAGTAATTGATTCTTCATTAAATGTAGTTTGTTTTGGTATATACATAAAAATGAAAAACAAACTATATGTGTATTAGAAAGAATATTAGAAATTATGTTAAAACAAAGTTTGAATTTCATATCTTACAAGGAGAGTGTGTCAATTGCCAAACACATACATAGATATAAATATAGAAATAAATTGTGTTAACTGGATTTTACGCCGTTTTGAGCCGTTTGCCCAAAAAAAATTAAGTTTGGTATATATTGCTTTAACAGTACTATTCGCCATAAGAATAACGTGGCGTACCGTCAACACGCCTGCATGTAGACCGACCTTGGCGCGCTTGCCGCGAGTATACGACGAATGCTGCTGTTAAAGCAATATATACCAAACTCTGACATTTTTTTTGGGCGAACGGCTCAAAACGGCGTAAAATCCCGTTAACACAATTTATTTCTATATATGTACTACACGTACAAAACATTTCATTCAATTCCGTGTTGGACAACTGACACACTCTCCTGGTTAGTTCCGTTCGACTCGGACTTTTAGCTGCTTTTCAACCAAATTAAGTACAAATATGCGCATAAAATGCATAAAATCGTTAGTTAAATAATCTAATCAAATATCATTTTGAGTATTGTGTAATATTCAAAAAAGACGGCGAATTTTACAGGGAAGGCAATCATCCAGATGATTACAGCCGGTTGACGTACAAGAAACTATTGGAAGAAGTCTGTCGTTTTGCCAATGTGTTGAAATCTAAAGGGATTAAGAAGGGCGACCGAGTGGCTGTTTATATGCCGATGATTCTTGAATCTATTGTTGCTATCCTAGCTTGTACAAGAATTGGTGCTGTTCATTCGCTTGTGGTAAGATTGCGTTTTTATTACTATTAATATAATGCGTTATATAATTTAAATTAGGATCATTATGTCGATTCAATGTCATTTTTAATGTCGTATTTATCTTAAGTGGATAATGTACTTGTATTTGACCTAGCTATAGTTTCTTTTTTAAAATTTGTTTGTCTTTATTTTACCTGATACACATTTACCTTCGTAATTGAGGATAAACTAACGAAGTAGTTTGAAAAACACAGTCCTGTGGTAAACAATGATTTTCAATAAAATAATGAAAGTCTTTACACACAATCGCAATACATGTTAATTTCAATTTATACAGTTTGTTTTAGTGCAAACAAAGGTGCATTTCATTTTATACTATTTAGCGGAAATTAGTTTGCAACCTGCATGGAAAATTGTTAATTCTATTTGATATTCTGAATGGATAATAAGTATAATGCACGTATTAAGATATTCAAATTTTATTAAGATGTCCATAGTTTCTGATTGTAAATAAAATATAGGTCAGTTTTTAAATTTCTGTAAAATTTATATTGGCCTATTTTAAAATAACGTTATTCTTCTCTATTACTGAAAGGTGAATTAGAATTATTGATCATATAATATATTCAAAATTATAAATGAAAATTAATAAAATATGAGGTTCCATAGTTTGCAGGATTCTCAGCCGATTCCTTTGCGGAAAGAATCACGGATTGTCAAGCTCGTGTTCTTATCACTGCTGATGGAGTGTGGCGTGGCGAAAAACATCTTGCCCTGAAAAATATTTGCGACCAAGCAATGGACAAATGTTCAAAGAACGGTTTTAACGTTGAATATTGTTTCGTGATTTCACACCTTGAACGCGTCAGCGATCCTACTGGAAAAACCACCAGTAACCATTCAAACAAGGTATGATTTTTAAAAAACTCGTTTTTTTAATAAACGATTTATTTAAATATAATTTACATATTTAATCTATTATTTTGCGTACAGATAAAAATGCAGGAAGGTCGCGACATTTGGTGGCATGAGGTAGTCCCACAGGCATCTACTAGTTGTTATCCTGAATGGATGCAGGCTGAGGATCCGTTGTTTATGCTCTACACATCCGGTTCTACGGGTAAACCCAAAGGTGTTTTGCACACTACTGGCGGATATTTACTCTACGCTGCTACCACATTCAAATACGTATTCGATTATCATCCGAATGACGTTTACTGGTGCACTGCTGACATTGGCTGGATCACAGGCCACACTTACGTTGTGTATGGACCGCTGGCCAATGCCGCCACCTCTGTGCTGGTAAGTGTGTGCGTCATCATGTGAATTACCATTCACGTTGATTCCAATCGTGTTCACCTTTATATATTTATATAAATGTCTATTCATAGTACGAAGGAACGCCATTTTATCCCGATAACGATCGTTTTTGGGGAGTCGTACAAAAGTACAAAGTGAATCAGTTCTATACGGCCCCAACCGCCATTCGCGCGCTTATGAAATTCGATGATAGTATGGTGACGAGGTACGTATTCTTAAACTAATGGTCTATGATGCTTAGTCAATACTGTACAAAGGTTCTGAATCGAATTCTTTTCAATTCCAGGCATGATTTATCTTCCCTACGCGTTCTAGGTTCTGTGGGAGAACCAATCAATCCAGAGGCTTGGATGTGGTATTATAAACTTGTCGGTAGGGAGAAATGTTCCATCGTGGACACGTTCTGGCAGACTGAGACTGGGGGTCACGTATTGACTCCGTTGCCCGGAGCGACACCAATGAAACCCGGCGCTGCGGTACGCATCGAATAATTTTTGCGACGTGAAAGTTGACGCGACCGCACGTTGATTAATTCTATTGTCCTTGCAGTCGTTCCCGTTCTTCGGCGTTCAACCAGTACTATTAGACGAGGCCGGAAAAGAAATTCAAGGCGAAGGCGAGGGGTATTTGGTGTTCTCGCGACCTTGGCCAGGCATGATGCGCACATTGTACAACAACCACGATCGCTACGAAACCACATACTTCTCGAAATTCCCTGGCTATTATTGCACTGGCGACGGTGCGTATATTAAATACTTGAATTATGCATTTTCCTGTATAACTGCGCAATATATCACTTGATTCTCATATATTTCTTTAATAAAGGAGCAAGGCGTGATGCAGATGGATATTTATGGGTGACAGGACGAGTTGATGATATGCTGAACGTGTCTGGTCATCTAATGTCTACCGCAGAGGTAGAGTCTGTTCTGACGGAGCACCCAGGAGTCGCCGAAGCTGCCGTTGTAGCCAAACCGCATCCAGTTAAGGGCGAATGCCTCTACTGCTTTATCACAACCAATGCTGGTGTCCAGTATGATCAGACCCTTCTCAATGAACTCAAGAAATTGGTACGGGAACGTATCGGACCATTCGCACAACCAGACGTCGTGCAAAACGCACCAGGACTACCCAAGACAAGGTCTGGCAAAATCATGCGCAGAATATTACGGAAAGTTGCCGTGAATGATCGCGATGTTGGCGATATAAGCACATTGGCTGATAGTGGCGTTGTTGAGGAGTTATTCGCAAATCGGCCAGCAAATGCCTAAATAATGCAATTGTTGTTAAGCTTGTTAATTATTTATTTCGATTACTGATTGAGTTTCGTATTCTTATCTGTTAACGCAAAGTATAGGTATTGTGTCCATCATAAATGCACATGAAAAGTGGCAATATATGTCCAAATATTAATGTTATTAGCGAAAGTTTAGGGGTTTCTGCAATCCACGCATTTTATCATCGCACAAACTGTTAACTCAAATATAATCTATCTCTCAAAATGCACATGGAAGCTAGTGGGAGGATATTCATCGAATCTAAATCATGATTGCTGTAATGAAACATATAAACAATAAATTAAACTATTGTGAACGTTACTGTGAGATGATAATTTGAAACATATATTTATATGTCCTGCCATTTCGCGAGGTGCAGAAGCGCTATACATGATTAATAATTGCGTTAAAATTGAAAAATAGATCTTTAGTTGTATAGGGATCGCACACATAAACTTGAAATATATCTACATCACAAAAACAGCGAAGTAAATTTAGTTGGTTTAGTATTGGGGCGCACATTAAATAAGAGGGTGATAGAGGAGCACAAGTTAAATTAGAATAGATGATATTGGCAAAGTAAATTGAAAAATGTAATGCACGCGATTAGTGTATTCACAATGTGAGACAACTGAACTGTTGGTTATAGAATACGTACGAAATGTTATTTACCATTGCCTTCTTCAAAAACATATCATTTCTTAACGAAAACTAACAAATGTTAGAATATAAAAAGTATATAATGTATAAATGTGTATATACAAAAATATTTAATGATGGCTACAAAATATACGAACTAATGACAAATAAAACATGTACAGTTCAACTAATTATTTTTGGTAGAGCTGTTTTAAATTGCTTTGTTTGTACAAAACTCAGGAAGTATTATTTCTTTGACAGTCACTGCCTTTGGATTAATGGCCGATTTCTATTTAATTATGTATTTATCCTTGAGCAGAATAATTAGCCCCGGAATTAAGCTTGCTATAAATTTTTTTCTGGTATATATTCGCAAAAATGTTTTGGATACATATTTTTAAAAAAATGTTTATAGCAAAAAGTTACGTTAAAAAGACGAAAATTTCTGACTGTAGTTTTTGCACATGTTTTTAAGCAACTCGTCTATACTGAGAAGACAAACTTCTCGCGAAATTAGGAAAAAATCATGTAAATGATGTATGAAGAACGTAATACTAACATTCAAGTTCGGAGAAGTAATTTATTTATAATTTATTCGTAATCTTCCCTCCCTCATAGCATCGCCATCTGTGCGCCAATACTCGAACTATTCCCAAATCCGTTAATGTAGTTTTCTGTAATTTGCAAAAATTACTTATGTTCAAACATTGAAGCACAGATGGTGCTACATTGCTAACACCACGCTTTTCCTGGATACATTATATGCCACTCTCACCTATTAGCCCCTTGACCAATATCTGACCAGTAATCTGCGCCCTTGACGTAGTTTGACGAGCATGGCTCGCCGTTCGTCGTATGTAAAAGAAATGGGCACTACGGATATAATTAAATACTGATATGCGAGGTAATACTAAAAAAGACCCATAAACCGCGGAACTTGCGAGGGCGTTTTTACGATTGCCTCGATTTGCGCATTCATTTACAATTAGTATGTTCTTTTTATATTAGAACCTTTTTTTCGCTGATCGGAGAAAATTTATTTGTCTCTAAAGATCAGTCACCCTTGGCAATTTTTGGCAATAAAGATAAAGTGTCTCCAAACAAGCAAAACATTGTATCAAATAAAAGAAGACAACATTTTCCATGGGAAAATGTAAAAACATCCTGAAGTTGAATAGTTTTCGAGAATATCTGTTACAAATAAATGATATTAGAATGAAAGTCATTCTAGCATTAATGAGTTTTATTAGTTATTTTCCATTTATTACAAATTTCAATTCGTACAATTTCATTTTAAAATATCGCAATCTTATTCATTGTAAAATGTGTTAATTTTAACTCTCTAAAATCTCGACGAGGTGTATGCCGCCTTAGTGGCATAGTGGTAGAGTCGACGGACCCGAACAAAAGGATCACGAGTTCGAGTCCCGGCGGGGGTTGGTCGTTTGTCGTTTCGTTTCTTTCCTCAGCCGAATGGGTGCTCGTGAGTCGCTGCTCGAAAGGAGTTCGCCGCGGAGCGGCGAACTGAGAATGTTCGAACCACTAGGGAAACGAACTACCGCCGCGAAGCGGCGGTTGACCATTCTATTTTGCTAAAATGCATGATTGAAAAATAAAATTGGAAAAAAATGTTTCCCCGTCGGGATTTGAAACTGCCGCACCCAACTACTAAACGAACACCTTACCCACTAGGCTAATACCTCGACCTGCCGGCACCGGTTTTTGAACAAGCTAAAAACGCTAAGATATGAAAAATTTTAATGGAAAATGTAAAAATATGCTGAAAGCGTTTAATAGTTTTCGAGAATATAACAAAAACAATTTATGAATTTAACGAAAATTAAACATTTTTTTGGAATTACTTTATTTTTTCACCAAAAATTAGTCCAGTTAGCCTGGACTAATTTTTGACTGTTTTTTTGACAAAAAGAACAAGCTAAAAATGGTGTAAAATGAAAAAGGATATCATTCTCTATGAGTAAATCAAAAATCATTCTGAAAAATTGAATAAATTTCGAGAAAATAACAATTATTTAAAATATATGAATTTTAAACTTAATTATCTCGAAAGTTAAAATTGTTTTGGAGATGTTTTTGCATTTTCTTATTCAAATGAGACCATTTTTCTCTGATTGGAAGTAGACATACATTATGACAGAAAATCAATACAGTGTCACCAATACAAAAGCGAAACTAAGAACTGCGCCCTCTCTAAACTATTTACAAACTAATAATACTATGTAAATCTTTTATTTAAACCCAACATCCGAAACATGCGCGATACCTTCATTTTTACGTTGCGTTCGCACAGCATTATTATCTGTGCTTCATGGCTTGAGCTTACTAAACCTTTTCAATACAACCGTAACATATCTGTAACCACAAAAGCCAAATTATACATGAGCGACATTTGGTGAACCAGTAGAACAATAACTATGTTTCATTCATATAAGTTCTGTCAACTTTCTAATGCTGCCATTTTATTCGTATATAATCTGCTTATTCCCATAAAATACTCAATGTAAATATGTAATTACTGTTGACCTTCACCCGAAAACTGCTTACGTTATAAAATCAATAGTAGCTCTACTGGCGTTTCCATTCCCTCAAGCCTCTTCTAGTTGCTCCGTAGTAAAAAATCTATTCACTTCCAAGCGTTCATGTGCTCCTGATATTTTCGAACGACCACGTGTTTCGCTGGCATATACGTCGCAAACAACCAGCAGCGCATTTCATGTTTTACCACAGATCATATAAGATGCCCCACTCTGGTCGGTTTGTTTGGATTAAGCAGCGCCCCAAATGGCAGCAGGAAGAACTAAAATCGAAGATATGCAACCATCACATTATAT
>JAODAC010006868.1:0-14176 GCA_027575185.1 Mimaenictus wilsoni
TATACTTCTCAAAGTGTTAATAATAGACAAATTTCGTTGAAGGAGGAATGGAAGGTAGTAGGAAGACTTTGTAATTGTTTCATATTTTTAAAGATCTCATATTAATGGGCTGAATCTATTGATAGCAAATTTATTATTTTACAACGCATATGTTTGTTTCATATCAGTTACTAGACTCTACAGACTCTAAAAATTTTTAAAAGTGACTTGTGGACTCAAAGTTGTGACTCAAAACTTGCAACTTCCACAAGGAAAACCTTAATAATTAAAACAGCACATAAAATTTTTTACGACGGTATGATGCAATCAGGCCGCGTTTTATGTATTCCATCTTCCAATGTTATTACAAGGCTTGACTGGTAATTTACACTGGGATGCGAGAACGTGGGATGTGCATCGATTTTATCTATTGCTGCCTGGCTGCTGGCCTCTGCGCACACTCGCTGGATGCGATTCTGTTTTTGCACTTGCGAATTGCGTCATATGCGAGAGCAAACAATGCAAGGCAGCGCGTCCGCCCGCACGTATTTGCATCACTGTACATCACTCCACATATGACGTTATGGGCGCTCATCTGCCGGACTGTGACGTCAATACGGTTTAAACCAATTGCAGATTGTATTTGAGGATTTCCAGGCTTTACATGCTGACGTCTTACTGAAAGACGTCACTCGTGGAAAAAGTAGCGATTGTTATGTAAGTATGCAAAACTTGTTGCAAATAACTTTAGTCATGCTTTGTTAATCAATGCTTATTTTGTGTTTATCTATGAACGGTTGTGGTAGGGAAAGGTGAATGGGAAAATACGTAGGTGCTATCAAAAATTGTAATTGTACAGTTTCATGATAGGAGTTAATTTAAATAAGAATTGTTAATGGTTTCAGGTGAAAACATAAGAATTATTTAATATAATCTTGTATAATTAAAAACTAGGCTCTGACAATGTTCCAAAAACGTTCCAAAAAAATTAACATTAATATTCAATAAGAACCTATTCTATTTATCGATTATATAGTGTTTAACGCTTTCCTGGAAAGGTGTCGAGTTCTATTCCTGGTATATTCGAGAATCGAACTCGGGGCCTTTCCGTTTCAATTACGCATGTGCGAAACCTTTTACTTTTAAGCAGAAATTTCCAAACTTTTTATAGATGTGCCTTTTTAATACACTATTTTGGAGGCTCTCATGTTTACATTCAGATTTCGTATGACACATCTATCGTCGAAGTTCCTCCAACCAACGTCAGCCTTTAAATAGCAGCGACCTGTCGATATAAAGCCCTGGCTAGGTCGGGATCAGGGGAAATAACCATACGTATACCTTAGTTCTTAATAGGATATCGCTGCTTTGGGAAAATTAGCAAACGCGCCCTTCCTGAATGTGGTTACTGCAAGAAAGAGGGCACTATGTCATCTACCGGTACTGTTATTACCAACCGTAGGTTTTGTACATCATAACCTAATTCGAATCATTAATATAATGTGCACATTATAAAACAGGAGTAGAAAAAGACAATTTCTAACATATTCGACGTGCAGTCTTGTCGCTCCAATTCGAGTGTTTATTTTTAAATGCACGCAGCTCTGATTTATGATTTTGATCTACTACAGAGATGGCTGACATTCACTCGGAAATCAAATATAGAGAACCAACAATTTCTCATAAACATACTACGATGATAGAACCTGAATTGACAAGTTCCTAAGTAACAATTTCTTTATTTGATCGACATCAATAAATTCGTCTTTCCTGAAACTATTCTATCAAAAACAAACCGTTATCAAACATATGAGAGGAGTAGAAAAAGACAACTTCTAGCCTAGTCAACGTGCAGTCTTGTCCCGCCAAAATTCAAGTGTGTTTATTTTTACGCGCACATAGCTCAGATTTATGATTTTGATCTTCTACAGCGATAGCAGACATGCGTTCAGAAATCCACTATGCCGAACCAATAATTTCTCACAAACATGCCCTGATAAAAACATGAACCAACAACTTCCTTAGTGACAATTCTTTATTTGGTCGACATCAAGAAATCCGTTTTTCCTGAAACTATACTATCAAAAAAAGCCGTTATAAAATATTTAACAGGAGTAGAAAAAGACAATTTCTAGCCTAGACGACGTGCAGTTTTGTCGCACCAAAATTCCAGTGTTTATTTATAAACGCACGCAGCTCTGATTTATGATTTTGATATTCTACAGCGATGGCTGACATGCGTTCAGAAATTCACTATGCCGAACCGACAATTTCTCACAAGCATGCCCTGAAAAAACATGAACCGACAACTTCCTTAGTGACAGTTACTTTATTTGCTCGACATCAATAAATCCGTCTTTCCTGATATTCCACTATCACAAAAATTTTCCCGTTATCAAAAATATTCGAAGGTAAACAACGCCAAAAACCACAACGAAGGGCGTCCACGTGGAAAGCACATCAATTACAATTATCTACTGCATTGCATTGCGTTTTATCATTTTATCGCCATTGTGTCCTCGTCGTTTCGTTTTCCCAGACAATCGCAATTACCGCTCGCATGTTTTGCATTTTGTTTGTTGGTGCGTCCCCCAAAGTGAAGATAAACAAGTTACGGCGCAAAATGCGTCCGTCGACAATCAGCAAACAAGTGGCGTTGTTTTTCGTAGGCCCTGATCCTAACGCACCATGGTAAGGCCTAAAAATGGTGTGTGTTTGCGTCGTATCGTCACTCATTGCCAACCAAGTCCCGGCTTCGGCAAGGTGATAACGCAATTTGCCACCGTTTGCGCATCAGGCTAATGAAAGCGTTTGTCGAGAGACAAGCGTAGTGGTAGTGGAGTTATTTTTAGTCGGACGTTCACATTGCGTTAGCGTTGCGTTCACCGACGCGACGACGATGCAAATTTGGGTTCGGATGTGTGGCCCGCTTGCTGTTGTCTGTTGCGCGATGTATACTAAGGATGTCAAAAAAGTATCGGTATCGATAAGTATCGATACCACATGTCGATACTTATCGGCTTTTATCGATACTTTAATTTCAGATACTTATCGATAGTATCGAATTGGTCATTTTCGATACTTTTTTGTCATGCCTCCACACTGGGGCCATCTGTTAATCACAACCACCAATTAGAATGGTAAACGTTCTTTAATTGTAAGCGAATTCTAATTGTTAAAACTTGTACTTGTTGCAGTGTTGCTTACAATTAGTATCGATACTTCCTTACAATTCAATTTCATTTAAATTTTGACACTTTTTGATAAAAACTTAATTTAGCCGTAATTTACTCAATCAGTAATTTAACAAACATTAATTTTATTACTTAAGAATTACCGTGATATTTTTCATTCTCAAAATGAAGTAACATCTGAATGATTAATTACTGAATGATTACTGTAACGAGTAAAAAATAATTTGAAAATACATTAACAGATGGCGCCAATGTGTATTTTCGATATCAATAAGTATCGATACTTTTCTTCAATACTTGGGTATTGAAAGTATGGAAGTTTCAAAATTATCGATACCAAAAAGTATCGATACTTCGTGAAAAGTTGACATTCCTAATGTATACCCGAACGTTTGAGTTGACGTTTTTGTTTGTCATCATTTGTCATCTGTCAAAAGTGGATATTAGAAATCGGTAGCCAATGACTAGACAAGTCAATAGATATCAATGATGAGATATCTATATTTGTTGAAATCGATATTTTTCAATGTATCGATATCAAAATATCGTCGATGACGATGAATATTTGGATTCGGATGTGTGGCCCGCTGTTGTCTGTTGCGCGATGTGTACGTTGAGTTGACGTATTTGTCATCCGTGCTCACCTCACCTCATTCCGCTATTCCAGACGAATGGATGTGAATCATCCTCATTACCGTAAAAGGTTGTAATGTTATTAAATTCACACAGTGTCACTGCAGGCAGTCATACATCGTAGATCGTAGTCAATTATAATGGATAGATTACGAAAGTCTGTTCCTTTTTATTACTAACTGTTTTTTCATTGCATTTGACTTCCTTTTCTTTCGTGCTGTCCTTAGAGATATTCTTTTTAACGTCAATAAGAACGTAAATAATTGACAAGTGTCTTTTATAAGATACGAAAATTAGATGATATCATCTCAGGCCGGTCCTGTACAGGCAACCTTTTTATCCTGCAACAGCTGCAGTAGCTGAGGTACTAGAAAAGCGATCTGCAATAGGGTTAGAGATACATCTATCAAAAGTGGATCTTAGAAATCGGTAGCCAATAACTAGACAAGTCAGACGATGATGAGATATCGATATTTGTTGAAATTGATATTTTCAATTTTTCGATATATCGATATCAAAATATCGTCTTGAAAATATCGATAAGATCAATATCGTTCAAATGGAATTCCACAGGAACGCCATCTGTATATGAGTTTCAAAACTAATTCCCAACAATATATAGTGATATTATTTCACATGGAATCTCAAACTCATACAGCGTTGTACCTAACATATATTCATGATTATTTGTGTATAATGAAATTATAAAATATAAAAACTCATTATTAATCTTATGATAACGACGAAAAGCCATATTTAAAGTAATACGAACAAGAATAATACATATATCGATCTATCAGTCTTTCTGATAATCAAACCAAGTATGTTAACAGATTAAAACTTCAAAAAAATTTAACTTATTAATTATTATTTACTTCTAAACAATTTATCGATAATACATATGCTATAATTTGTGACAAACTTAATCATCTATCGATAGGTGTATGATAGGTGTATGTGTAGGTGTATGATGAAGGGTAGGTAGTGTTATTTCCAGCAATGCCATTAACACAGATTACAGAGTACAATTTGAAGCAACTTTATGTTTGCAATGTTCTACTTCTACTTTATCCTATACTCTTTCAGGTGATGCAACAAATTCCTTTGGCATGGTAAGTAACTGCCACTGTTTGTCGCAATGTTTATAGTTTCTGCCTCCGTGAGATACAGGAACAATTCGTGCTTCCTGATGTACACGCACATACGTACAACATTATACAATCGCGCTGACTCACATGTTTGCATGATTTCAATCATTAATCGCCAGCGCAAAAAAATGGCGTGTTGCGTCCAATTGTGTCGGATATTGGCGCTGATTATTTTGTTTTTCCTATTGCAAATTATGCACATTCCAGTCGCGATTAGCAATCAGTGAAATTGATGTCGTTCTCAAATGATTGAATATACGTATAATCAATCTTCAAGTACATCAAACATGCCAGGCAAAAAATGCACATGTTTTTTGTCTTTTAAACTTTGAGCACTTACTAATATTATAGAGCTTTCTTTGTATATTCGACCGAGTCCGATAAATTAATTAAATTTATCGGGAAATATGTCAAGGCTCGGACACGCATGCATAGCAACTAATGATAGGACGATGCAATAATAACAAGAAACGATGAGGCCGGAAAGCGGATGTTATTCTGAACAAAGGACAAACCTACTACCTCGCACTACCTAAAGCTATAAACTAGAGCATTGCATGGATTATTAATCAATTTTGGATTTTTATGCCTTCACCTGTTGGAATTATTTAGTGATTGATGATGTTCTTTCTATTGATGTTAAGAGTTTTTATTTTAATGTTCTGGAGTAGATTTCGAAGGATTTTAATTGTTATTAAGTGTTTAATTGTGGGAAAATGTTTAATTTAAAAATTTAGAGGAGAACTGAGGAGAGTGCTTAAGTGGAAGTTGCCTGCGCATAGCCAGAGCCTACAAGACTGTCTCCACGGACACTGCAGATATTGTTGCATCAACAAGCCGATCTATTGCTTCAGCAGATATACAACAGATTTGTCTGAAGCAAAAACGAGGGCCACTTAGCCCCTAACTATCCTCTAGATATGTATAGAATATGAAACGAGCGATGGGAACGTAGCAATAAAAGTCGATGGAAACAACGGTGGATTCCGGTCAAAAATGGGCAGAACTAGAACACGGTGATTGCAACTTCTGGTTAACATAGATCCTCACAGAATACGATGTTTTCCGAGCCTACATATTTAAAATCAGGTAAGTTACAAGTGAGATAGGCGCCCACTGCAAACGAGCTATCATATATATTACCTAATCTTAACAAATCACTTATTTAACTTGTAAAAAGTTATTGTTGGCATTCGTTAAATAAGTAGTCATTCGTTTATAACTCAAATTACCTAACTTATAAGCCTTAACTCCAAGAAAATACAAACTTGTCAACTCTTTTTAAGGCAAAAATACTTTCATATCGCCATATAAGGCTGAAAAAAAAGCGTACCGAAACGCCGGACAGGACAGATAATGCGTAGAAGAGTGTGTCGAGGCAGCCAACAAATTGCAGATTGCAAACGCATAATAATAAAGTACTCGTAAATAGTAAACATGCGCGCGCACGACCATAGTATATGTTGCAAGGCATTATTTCGTAGGCGTTTTGCTGCAACCATTGCAAAAACAAGGCAATAGGACAAGGTAACATGAAACGGCCAACAATAAATGCTAGATATCGGACTAAGGTTTCAAACGGTAGAACTAGTCGCCAGATCTAGATCCGTTTCACAAACGTATCAAGAGCAAGTGGAACGGTTCGCGTGGAAATATGCGCTGCATAGATGCGAGCAAATCACTCACAAGTAAATAAGCATATTTCACGCGGCTGAGTGCTTTCCACGACCAGCCGGGGAATTCCGGATGAATTATGCGAGGAAATCTGCGCGTTCTAGCCGTCATCGAGACATCAAAAAAAAAAGTTGTTCCACTCCATTTGCAGGGGTTTCAACCATGACAGCTATAAATAAATCCATAAGCTAATCCACACACTGAGTTGCAACAGTTGCTAATAAATCAAGATTTCCTGTTAAATTGTAGTTCTCTTTCCATTTTTATAAACAGTTAACGTTGCGTTAGAATAAATAGTAAATCGAAAATTCAATGTGGCCAGCCAAAGTCGACAAACTCATAATCATGGTAATGCAATTTAGCCCAGTATTTGACGGTGTTTTATTTGCATGCCAGTGCAAATAGAAGCAGCGTGTCGTGGCTATTACTCGTGAGCATTGTGTGACTTGTTTGATGCGGTCGTAAAGAAGCCAATGGTTATTCTCGACATGTCTCGCCATTCGCATGCTCTTTGATGTCGTTTAATTAGGCATTGCGTGACAAAGCACATTGATAAAGATAGAAGGATTTAGTTTCGAATAAGGCCACTAATTAAAAAGTTTGTACATCGTTAACTTATCAACAATGACAATGTTTTATGTTTTATGTCTCTATGTCCTTTTACCAACATGAGTATATTAGAATTGCTTTAGTTTTTGAGCCAGGGAAGTGACAAAAACTATTTAACGACTTATTGCGTTTAGTATTCTAAATATTTTCTATGGTTGAAAACATAAAATGTGAGAATTTGTCATTAAAAGTTAGTTTTATTCTATATATAAACAACTTAACATTTTATTTATTGTTAGTTAATAACTTGGTTCATGAACAAAGTAAATTTGAAAAAAAGCTATTTTCGAGGTTGCTGCCGTCCTCTATTGTGTAATAGCTATACCAATAGTGTTTTTCAAAATAGAGTTTTCTTCGATTCTGTTTTCTCCCAAATGCTGTTTTCTTCTATTTATCGATTTTTCTAGAATAAACCATATGTTCAGTTGCGATATATTAATGTCAACGATAATATCATTTTCTCAATTATCAAATTCTCAAAATACGTCTTGTAAAATATTTTATTTTTATATTCAATGTTGGTTGCATATAATGCGAGTAATATTTGAAATGTGTCCATGAAGATAAAAACATAGAATATTAATAATTATATTCTTATTAAACGATATATCAGTAATATTCACTTTACTAATTATGTGAAAGAATATATCTACATGTACATCTCATTATTTTACAATCAATTACATTATTAAAACAATTAAGGTCAAACAAGTCATATATGTCAAATCTGTCATCCTTCAAAATTCGGCAAACAATTGTCAACTTCGCAGTTTTTATCAGATTCGTGCTGCGGTGCGGCGTTTGCCGAGTGTTGGTTGCTATCGCAATAGCAATTGCGGTTATTTATTGCGCATAGTGAACATGTGTACGAAAAGTACCTGATTCAAATTGGATGCGATCGTGGAACGGGGCGCGCGACGGCGACGTGTATAATGAGCTGATGCCTCTCGGCTGCGCGTTCGTTCGATGCCTACGCGTACCTTGTGATAACGACACGTTGATAATCAATATTTATCTCAACGCGAAAAACCGACAAGCCCAGTTATTTTCATAGACAACAACCATGGATTTGCACAAGCCTGTAGACATGGGGAATCGGGTGAGTTTAATTCAAGAAACTCTGGATACCAACCCGCTGAACTTGAAATAAACCCTACCAATTATGTCATGGTATGATGGTATGTTTATCATGTGATTTTTTGTTGATTTAGACCCTCGATCAATTAACGCCTGAAGAGAAATGGCGTTTAGAGCATCAGAAACTGCACGATCAACATAAAGGACATGACAAAATGCACGCCGAGATGGTGTTAATTCTCATTGTTACATTGATTTTGGCTCAATTATTGCTCATCGAATGGAAAAATAGGCATTATAAGTCATATTCAGTAAGTTAAAAGCATTAAAAAATGATAACATTATCCTCCACTAATTACTCTTTAGTTTATCTATGTTTAAGAAAAATAAATCATTTTTAGATAGTTACATTGCTTGGAATGTGGATCATACCAATAATCCTCTGCCTGAAAAATCATTGGTGGCGATTTATATTTATATGGCTTTTATTTACGTGTATCAGTGGACTGATTGTGAGGAAAGCCGTAGAAAAGCCGCTGCAAGGAACAACACCCAGGTTTGTATGACTATTGTTTCGTTATTTTTAATTTAACTTATAAATATTTCCCTCTTCAGATTGGTGTACAAATGGTTCCTGTTCTTGTACAAATTGAGCTACCTCTTAGGTATTATAGGATATGTTATAATGATGGCGGCGTTCTTCGGCTTGAATTTGCTGTTTGATGCTAAATCGTCGACGTGGATGGACTGCGGAATGCTTTTTGTGTTCTACGGATTGTATTATGGTGTCCTAGGGCGAGATATATCTGAAATTTGTGCAGATAAGATGGCTGCACATATAGGTGTAAGCAGAAATATAACGTAATTTTAAAACTTGACTCAAATATTGACATAATTTAGTTTGTTGTTGACTAGTTTAGAACTAAATGTGGCAGTTTCCATGTCAGCTCATTTTAATGTGCAATTACGGTTGGTGTAATTATTTCAAGATTTTCTGAGGTAGACATATTTTTAAATTGTTGACGGAGCATATTTTGTCAGACTACTTTCTTCATTTTATTTCGACAATTATCAATGTGTACATTTTATCCTTAATTTCAGTACTGTTGAGTTTATTAACGTAAAACATGATGAGTAAATATCTTTTGACCTGTTACTTAAAATATGGCATGTTTTCCGTATTTTATTCAATGGTGTTAATAGTGTAATAATTATTATTCTATTGTTTTTTAGTATTATACGGCTGACGGTATGCCAACGAGGAATCTGGAAAACAACGTATGCGCAGTATGTGGCAACAAATTGCTCGTCAGCGAAAACGAGGAAGGAGTTATCGAAAATACCTACAAGCTGAGTTGTGAACATGTGTAAGTTTTTAAATACCGATAATTTTACATAAAAAACCTGATAAAGTATGTTTATTGGACCGCCGACTGTACTAAAAACATATGTTTAACTCAAATGTTTATATTCTTTCAACTGTATTAAATTTCATTTTGTTTTCAGCTTTCATGAGTTTTGCATACGCGGATGGTGTATAGTCGGCAAAAAGCAAACCTGCCCGTACTGCAAGGAGAAAGTCGACCTGAAGAAAATGTTCTGCAATCCCTGGGAACGACCGCACGTCCTCTTCGGCCAGCTCCTCGACTGGATCCGGTGGCTGGTCGCTTGGCAGCCGGCGATCCTCTTCCTGGTGCAGGGCATTAACTGGGTGCTGGGACTCGAATAACGTTTCCACAGCGCCCCTGCGTTCACCCAACTGACTCACCTACCAATTCAACGAACGGAAACAAACGAATCACCATCACCTCCACACCCACAACACACGACACGTGCAAATTTTGTTCTTTGATTCGCGTTGTATTATCACATATACCACCAACAGGATTGTTGCTTTTCATAATTTCCTTCTTTTCGGGCTGTTGACTTTAAAACCGAATTTAATCTGCCTCCCCATTCAGCCATGGACAATTGTGCGACATTCCCAATACATTGCAATCTATTCAAATCATTCATTTGTGTTCATCGTGTGTGACTTTTTTGCCTTGATTGTGATTTTATAAAAATCTACGTCATATATTTTAAATTTGTTAAATCTTTTTTAAAGTGCTATATTTTCAGTTTGTGTGAATGTTATGAAAGGACAGAGGGATGTGACGAAATAAGACAATATTTATAAATTGCGTACGTGTTAATGAACGAGAATTACAAGGCGGAGTGAAATAACATGGGTGATTTTGTATCGAGAAAATGCATCGAACTTAATTTTAGTTTACAAATGTGAAAATTAATCAATGAACGAAAGAAAGGAAAGGTAGTGTAAAAATAAATTAGTATTGCGGTCCCTCATCCGCCGGTGATCGCACGTCGTCGATCTTGAGAATCATCTTCACCAACTGCGTTGCCAAGACGAGTTGCTGTCGCTTCGAGCGCAGCGATTCGATGACGTGCTGCTCGCGCATATTTGAGTTGCCGGTAGACATGCAGTCGATGCCTAGGGCTGGATCTCCCGTTGATGCTTGTTTAGCCTATAAAAAAAGAATAATTTACTTTATTATGCAATATTTAGGATAGTTATTTTCTAGGCCTTGAATCAATACTATTATAAGTCTAGAGTCTTGCTACCTGGGATAAATCTTAGCTACTGAAAACTCAGAAAAAATATCTGGTTGTTGATAAAAAAAAACTGGTTGCATGTTTTTGTTGGAATTTTTAGGGAATTCTCAAGCTGAAGTAAAGTGTTCATGTTTTATAATTAAGGAAGTCAAATTTTCAGAAAGAATCCATTGCTTTTTCAGAGTTTGAACTAGAAAATTTCGATGGCCAAAGGATCGAAACAAGCACATATCGTTATTTTTATGATACCAACATTAGCAATAATCAGAAGTTTTTAAAACCAAAACCCCAGGTACGTTATCGCACTGATATAATAAATTGCAAAATTACAGGTTAGGTTGTTATGAGATTTGTAAGAAGTTATCACTTAATGGAAGAATTTGTCAATTTTAGCCATATCAATTACAACTTTACAAGTATAGTTTATAGCAGGATAATGACAAATCTCACCCACATAAAAACTCGAAAATAGAAGAATGTAGGCCGAGCAAGTATCGATATTTCCGTTCAATACATATCAAATTTGACCATTTCATACTTTTTGGCCCGAGTCTCGAGAAGCCCTTCTTTGAATTGAGATTATAGCAAATCAACAATCATAAAACAAAACAAAAAGTTTCACATACCTTTACTTCAGCTAGAGCATGAACTGCAGAAAGGCCACTATTCTCAGCCAACGCCAACGGAACATTCTCCAACGCTTCCGCAAAACCACGGAACGCATACTGCTCCAAAGTCGCTAATTGATCTGCCTGTGCAGCCACTTGCAAGCTGCAGGCAATTTCAGCCGCTCCACCGCCGAAAACAACACGTGGTTCCTTCACCAAGCTGCGAACCACGCAGATGGCGTCGTGAAGACTACGCTTTGCCTCAGCCACTAGCATAGCATTGCCACCACGCACGAGAATGGTAACAGCACGCGAATTGCTGCACTCCTCGATGACCAGCATCTTGTCCTTGGTGGTGCCGAACGACAACTCGCGTACTAATCCAGCTGAGCCCAGCTTGTCAGCGGTGAGCTCCTCGAAACGAGGCACGATACGTCCACCAGTGGCGATCGCAATCAACTCGATTTCGGGCCCTCCAACCCAGCGAATAGCTGGCAATTCTTGTTGTAAAAGGAGGTGGTTAGCCTCATCGTCGAAGCCCCACTGGCAGATCGCCAATGTTGCACCTGCGTCCTTCACGTACTTGACCATCTCGGCGAACTTCTCCGCCTCGTACTTACGCAGCTCCTTGTAGTCCTCGGTGCTGGTAACGTCGAGCTTATGCTTGGTCTTTGGCTTGGGGGGCTCAAACGGACAGGTGAGCACCGCCAATTTAACATCCTTCAGCACTTTCGGCATTTGTGGATGCGACATCGTCTTGTCGATGACGACGCCTTTGACTAGCACCGTGTCTTCCAAACGACCGCCGACTTTTCCTTCGACTTTGATCAGCTCAAAGTTGACATCGCGTGCTTCAAGATCCGCTACGGTCATCACAGCCTGTACGGCGATCTCAGCCATCTGACGATGACATTTATTTATGATCTTCGAACCTAGAGTAGTCATGGCGACTTTCACCAGGGGTTCGATGTTCTCGCGGTCCACAGGGAACAACTCGGCGATCTTATCGAGATGTTCGACAGCTTTCGCACAAGCCATTTCAAAACCATCGGCGATACGGATCGGATGAATACCACGATCCAAAAGTGTACCAGCCTGCTCAAGAAGAGCTCCAGCTAGCACAACAACTCCAGTTGTCCCATCGCCAATTTCATCGTCTTGAGACTGGGACAGCTGCACCAAGAGCTTACCAATCTCGTGACCGATATCCATCATCTGCAGAATGGTAGCTCCATCGTTTGTGATTGTTACCTCACCGTCAGGAGACACCATCATCTTGTCCAAACCCTTGGGGCCCAGGGAGGTTCGGACTGTCCCAGCAATTTGTTGGGCAGCCAGAATATGTGACTAAACATTGTAAACAACACAATTATACTCACAATCGATATTTTCAAATACTACAAGTAAAATCAGCCAAAAGTACATCCCAAAACTTGAGAATATTACAACTTATTCCATCTTTAGTCGACATTTGTTTTGCATAATGACATGGGTGTTTCCCATGATTTCACCAGCAAAATACAAGTACAAAGAATGACTAAACGGAGTCCGAAACATATTAAAAACAAAATTTTATCAATCGGCTCTATATTCTGGGGATTGTCATTGCTTATTTTAGTTATTATCAATGAGAAAATGGCAATTTTGAAATCAGTTGCGATATCAACTAACCTTCAAGGCATCGTTTCCAGTTAATCGCTTTTGCCTATCCTGATCACGCAAAATGATAAAAGGCCGGCCGTATTCGTCGAAGGTGATACTACCTGGTAGCGCCGACATTTTACTTCCTGTTGATGGTTGCAGATGACAACGATTCTTCAAGATTCGTATTTTCACTAATTCACAGTACACACATAACACCCGCGACTCGATTGTATTTCTTCTGGAATAATCACAAGACCAAAATGCCGGCAATTGTCAAACTAGATCATATAGATCGAATAACCAAAAATTATTAGTATAGGTACAAAAGTAAAGTAATATTTTATATAAAAAGAAATACTTGTAGTCGATAAACAATCAAACGGTAGATATATTAATGTATATTTAATATTACTTTAAGTATTTCTGGATAATTTCAATATGACTGTATATGACCTGTAAAAACAATCCCAAATCAGGTTGATTTTGTATGAATCAAATTTGCCTTGGGATGAACGGTAAAAAATTGCAATTTCCTAATATTATATATTTGTTTAAATTGGAATTGGCAATTAGGACTGGCAATTGAATGAATTATGTTAAATATCATTGTTAAAGCAAACGGAACCAGTGAAATTGCAGATGTTGACTGCTAAAAGCTTTGTCGATCTTCTTTAACATTTTAGAGGTTAATTTAAATGTTTATACACAAGTTTAGACTACCACTTATATTGTTTATAATAATACCGTGAGAAAACATCAAGTTTAACAGTAATGATTAGTTAAAAAATTTACTAATTTTTAAAATTGGTGGCACCATCTATTGTCTATTGTACAAAGTTCAACCACATTAGAAATACAGATTCCTACTTGAGCTTTTTAACCGAGCTTTGTAATTCTACTATTATCTAAAAGATGGCGCTGCCGGATTTAAGTTGAATAACCAAGATTGAAAAAGTTTAGAATTAAGGTTTTCTCCGAATTGTATGAAAAATTA
>JAODAC010006868.1:14276-91525 GCA_027575185.1 Mimaenictus wilsoni
GCTGCCGGATTTAAGTTGAATAACCAAGATTGAAAAAGTTTAGAATTAAGGTTTTCTCCGAATTGTATGAAAAATTAAATTTGTTTGATTTTTTAAATCCTCGAACTTTATCTATTCGCATATCTGTGATCCTACTACGAAAATTTTTGATTGTAAAATTTTCGGAAGACAGGAATAGGTAATGTCGAATTTGGTATGATAAACTAACTGAATTATATTACTATAAAAGTCTCTCTCACATTTATTAAGTTTCACTATTTTAATTTCCGTTTCTTATAAATTTCGGTCCGTACAATTACATTACATTGCCTTATAGAAAATAATTTTCTTTCATTCGTTACCATTCTTAGCTTTTTCGGAGACAGCAAACAGTGTGTCGGGTCATTGGTCTAGTGGTTAGGGTTCGTGTCTACTGTTTGGCCGCGGCGGGTTCGAGTCCCACTTGCGGAAAAAAGGTGGTGTCTTTTACCAAATTTTATTTTTTAACCATACGTTTTAGCAAAATAGAATGGTCAACCGCCGCTTCGCGGCGGCGGTTTGTTTACCCGGTGGGCTGCATTCTTAGAGTTCGCCGCCGTGCGGCGAACCCCACCGAGCCGCGAATGGCGAGCGCCCGGCCAGGCTTCGATCCTGGGATCTTCTTGTTCACTTCCACCTGCCCTACCTCTATGCCACCTGGGCGGCATACACCTGGTCGAAATTATAGGGATTAAAATGAACACATTTTCGAAAGACTGTAATAAAATTTATTTGCAACAGAGAGGCTAACCCCTTGACTGATTTTTAGAAAGTTTCTCTTATCCCCTAAAAAAATGTTCTCCGAACAAGCTAAAAATGATATCTAATAATACAAGATATCCTTCTCTATGAGAAAATGTAAAAACATCCCGAAAAAGTTTAATAGTTTGCGAGTATCTATGTTACAAATAAATTATATTACAATAAAAGTCTTTTTCTCATTTAATAAGTTTTATTATTTATTATTCATTTGTTACAAATTCAAAATCTAAACTTGTTCAAAACAAAAAAGAATAAAACTTTGGACGGCATCTTGGGCGATTTGTCATACAATTGAAATTGAAACAGTAAATTTATAGATTTCTTTAATAACTTTTCACGACATTTATCAACATTTGCCACGTTGACATAAGACAGCATGATGTCGCTGGAGTTGTCTTTATTGTGAATATTGATATTAGCCAAACAATTAAAGATTTAAAGATTATTTCATCAGCAAGAATTCCAATTGATATCTTCTATAGTGATAGGCACTTGTGATACTTGTTATTATAAATTCTCCTGTCTTTTGTTTGTATATTTTTCAATTTCAATTTGATTTGCCGATTCCGTGGGTAGACATGGTGTTAATAAAAAACAGTATTAATAAATGAGTATGCATTTTATTTAGGCAATTTATGTAATAAAATGAAAGAAAGAGATTGCAAGCATATTTGTTCATTTCGATTAAAATTGTCTTTTTCTTAAACATAGATTTCTTTGTTCCGTCAATTGAATGCAAATCGATTGCTCGTTTGTTCGTTTCTTTGCAATTTGTATGTATTTTTGGATGAATGTTGCAGCCAAATTACGGGCTTCGTTTACAACATTGTAATACATAAACTTTGATTCGCCCAACGTGACATGCATAGGGTGTGTCTTTTATTACTTTCGTCCTTACTTTCACGTGTCGCATCCGTCGTTCACTCACATTCGTAGCCAAAACGTTATGTAATGCATCTTTGTTATTGTTTAAAACTTTGTTTAAACCCAACGCAACGTGGAAAACTTTGGGGTTGACACCGAAATATTGCATCAAATGCACACTACAACAATCAATAGAGGGGGGTGACTTTTCTCGATAAATATACATAAATGTTCATCTCTTCATCATTTCTTAATCGTCGTCAAATTACGTTTTTTTTTTCATCTTCAAATATGCGTACACTAATTTTATAAAAATATCATATTTAAACGAAATCTTCACTTGTGTGTGTGTGTGTTTGTGGTGAACACAAAGTTATATCCCACCATTTATATTCCTATCCGCATTCTTTGTTTCATTCATCTCCGCGCAAATATTCCTGCGCTTTATGTCAGGATTCGCATTCCATTCCAAGCATCATGTGGCTTCTTGCTTACTGTGACCAACAATTTTCGAGAGTCAAACAAATTGAGAGAAAATAGAGAATTTAGCACTTTACATCATAGGTACGTACACGAAAGGCGTATATTTACATTTCTTTTTCTCGATTTTGCTTCAGTTTTTTTGCGTTATTTTTCTTTCTTTTGAAAGTTGCTGGCATTGGCTCTAACTGTGTCGCCCGCGGGCATCTACAACGAAAATCACTACCATCCATTCCTTGAAGAGTTACACAAACTAGACAACTAACTGCGTTTTCTTTTTCATTTGTCTAACTGCTTGCTGGCTACCTCAACTCGTTTTTCAATCTCTCGTCTTTACTCTGTACGTGTTGGGGGGTGATAGTGTGTGTATTGTGAGTTTTATTGCAGTAGTTTATGAAAAAACATCAAATTGGAATGAATATAGGTACGTCTAGCTGCGGTTCGTTTATGATAGTATTCAGCGCAGCTACATGTAAAGCTCGTCATTGGAATTTATACTGAAAAGGAAAAACATCGAGACAATTACGAAGTAACAACGAGACATCAAATGAACGTGTCTGTCATCGTAAAATCAACGGTATTTCCTATGAGTGTGTTTGCTCCTTGTTGCCTTGTTTTGTATTCCTGATTCCATCAAATCCCATCGGGGCGCTATGCAAATTTCCTGCAAAGTTCCACCGGGTGTGATGCGTATGTGATTCAATGAAATTTTGCCGCTTGTCTCGTTAATTAGTTCCATTTTGTTTGTCGCAATTACTATACAATATTATTAAGCAGTCTCAACAGCCTTAAGAGTATGTACAGAATCGTAAACGTATTTTTTTTCATGACACATTGTTTGGTGCTTTTAGCAAGTTGCTATGAAATCAATAACTTGTTCAAATAGTCTATAAAATATTCCTTACGTCCTAGATATAGTTAATGTTTATGTCGCAGGTTGTGATTGATAATTGGGCGCGTTCGCAGTTGGCAATTATCAACCTGACGCGCGGTGCCCGCGTCAATGAACCCTATTTATTATCATTAAATTTGTGTAAGGCTATTTTTTTGTAAGCACATTCATATTTTTTGTTAGCATAGTGTTGCAGATTTTCCCGATACCGAAAAAATCACGAAAAAGTAAAAGATTCTTTTGATTCCAATTTTACAACACTATTCAAGCGTTTCCTCTTCGGTTCTCTTTCTCCGCAAAGAATATATTACGTTTTGCTTGGTGTATGTGTACGAGTGTGGAGTAAATTTGTGTTGTTTTTTTCTCATCTTTCCCTCGTTTGGACTGTTAAATGTGTCGGTTTGTGAGTTTTAGTGTCAGTGGTTTTTGTGTGTGTTCATATTCCTAATTTTGGTAAATTTAACTAGCGGAATCCCAGCGGCCGATCTGCAGACGACGCGCATCGAGCGACGGCGACAGCAGTGAGCGCAGTTCAGCAGAGGGTGGACTGGCGGCATTGCTGCTGCATACACCACCACTGCCACAGCCGCCGCCTCGGCCGACGCTGCTAAAGTACCGCACTGTGAGCGGAGACTGCAGGTGTCGATGGCGGATGACCTCGCGCTCCGCCGGCGGTGGCCACAGCTCCTGTAACACAGAAGCAGAGAGACGCGTGTCGAGCGAGTGCCGGCGGCGACGGCGAAGGTCGGTGAGTGCGCGCACCTGCAGGGACTGATGATGCTGCTGGTGGTGGTGATGGTGGGCGTCGTCTCAGGACTCGGTGCTTTTGCTCTTGCGGCCCGTCAGCGAGCCGACGATCGATTTGAGCGCGGCACCGATGCTCTTGCCGCCAGGCGTGTGCAGGTTCGACTGGCTGCGGCCCAAGCCCTGAGGATGCGCGTCCAAGCACTTCTGGTAGCGCAGCTTGCAGGCGGCCTCCACGGTCTTACAGAGAGCGCCCGACGAGGGTTCGCAATGAAAGACGTGCGCGACAAACGTGTCCTGCGCCGTGTGCATGACGAACGCACATTGTTTTACGTTACGACCGATCCCGAGAAATGAGAGATAGCGAACACGACATTCGGCGATCAGTTTGTCATCCTGCCAAACAAACAAACATTTTGCAAGGGTCAACATACAATTACGGAAGATAGACAAACTACTACTACTGTTAATGCTAAAACAACTTACGCTAGGCTGTTGTATACTGATCATCGACGGTGCGACAGCTACATTCACAGCTTGCCATTGTTCCTGCGGTACGGTCGTAACCAATCTGTCGATGGCATCATTGAGAACTTCCATTCCTGTAGCCTGATTTACTTGTAGAGAGCCAAGATACTGAGCCCGCAGTACTTTCTTCGGCTCTTCCATGGGTGTAGGAAATGATTGTGCTATTCCCAAAAGTTACCAAATTACCATCCATTCCATTGGCACAAGATTCGAGAAGAAATACTTACTGACTAGAGCTTGCCCATTTCGATTGGAGCGTCGATGCTCAGTAGGCAGATTCGTTGGTCGTGTCGCCAGACCCCTGCCGTTGATGTCGATCGGCTTGGCGAGATTCTGTTGGAGGCTGCGCTCAATCATGATCTTCTTGCAGATGTCACGCAGTGTGTTGGCGATGGTCCGCGCGGGCATGTCACATCGGAAGACGTGACACATGTGCTTGCGTGTCGTCCGGTCACGCGCAACGTACGCAAAGTCCCTAAACATTGCAAATTCCCTCATGACTAATTGATCCGGCTCAACAAACGCACGCACAAAAAGACAACACGAACAAGATACATATTTGTAGAAACATGCATGCATGCAAGCAAACGCACACTATGCAAAAAAATTACCTTTCTCTGCGAAGTCCCGAAAAATATTGAAACAAATTAACATTACACACATTATTTACAGTTTTACAAATCATTTACAAAATGTACAAATTCGGCCAGTAAACCCTTGCTATTCTCAAGTTTTCGGCAATGCGAATCTAACTCAGGCTTAAAGACCTTGTGGACGGAGGTAGAGGAAGTACTCACCTGCCATTATCACGTCCAACGCCCCACACCCTTATCGTGTGAATGGGCTGCGTGTTCAAGACGGTGAGATTCTCCGGATCAATCAGTTTCAGCGCACCCTCGTCCAAATCCATGAAGAGGTCCTTGCCCTAGAAACATGGGGCGTAATCAAAACATGTTTGCGTCGAACTTCTCGGCCGCATCATAACTCACATCGCCCCATCGACCGACCACGTCGAGCAGATCATTGCGACCCAGCGACAAATCGACGATGCATTTGTTCACCGCTTTGCTGCTGCGCTCGGGGGTGAGATCCTCCTCGGCGATCTCCACCCAGCCAAGGGAGCGCACTGCAAAGCGGATCGGTCGATCCTTGGATTCCGGCTCCGATCGGGCTGGATAGCTGCGCCGTCTGTAAACAACGTCATAAAAATGCAATTTGTCATTTCGTGGAACTGCCACAAAAAACGGGGCGAGGAAGCGCCAAACAACCAGAAAGTAAGGACACCCGAAAAAACGACGAGGGATAACACGAAAAGATTAGGTAACATACTTGAAAGCTAATTCGTCCTTCTTCTTACGCTCCTCCAGATCCATATCGAGGGCAGAACTGGTGCTGCTTCGCGTCACCGAACTGGTAACGCTCTCAAACTTCTGAAGTAGACTGTCCGTCTCTTTGAAGTCGCACTTGGCGTCACTCTTGTCCTGTTTTTCATTGTTTGGCATCTCCGGGAGTTCCCTCTGGATGGTGCCGCTTTTTATGTGCCAATAATACGGCCCATCATTGTCTGCAACAATAACACGGCTCTTAAACCATTACAGTCGTAGTACATCAATCATTTAAACCACCATTAGCTCAGTTAGCAACACAGTTACGAGGCAATTAGTTGAAGCCATTACCTTCGTGCTTTTCCCATCCTGGAGGAAGATCTGTTTCATCGCTGCGTTCCTTGTCAGGTGACGCAATTTCGATCTCCTCCGGTGATTTCTGTGTGCGACGTTTGACGGGGATGGCGTAGAGATCATTGTTCAGCTCGCCGGCGATATGTGGTATACCCATCATCTCCTCCTCTTCGTCGCGATTGTCCTTGATATTCTTCACCGACTTTTCGCATATGCTGTAATCAAATCAAAATTTTACACACACACACACACACACACACACACACACACCAGCCGGACGCGTTATATATCCCCTGAACAAACTTTTGATTAATACTAAATTTCAACTCGAGCGTCGCAATAAAGGCGCAAACATTCTGTTTATGGCGTCGTGGGAGACGTTCGGGAATAGTTGTCGCCTAGTTTACGCACGCCTTTTCTTTATTCGTCGTCGTTGGATTTTTTTCTACTTCTTCCCAACGCGTCGCCGACGTAGCATCTTCATTGTGTGTTGTGCAAAGCTGCGAGCGCTTTGCTTAAAGATCTCCCATCTTCACCCGCCTTCACACGCGAGTATCATATCTGAAGGAAAGAACTCGATCTCGAAATTCGTCGTTCCAGGATCTGCTTCGTCGTTGTCGGGTGTGTCGGCGACGGCATCGTCTCTCTGGAGAGATGCCCCGACGACGCAGTCAATTTAATCCGTTACTACGACTCCCGGACAAGTTCCTTCCACGTGTTATCCCTACACGGTTCGCGCCACCCTTCTCGAGCAATCTACATGCCGCCTTACTCGTCGTGCCGCCGCCGCTGCCTATGCCTGTCTCCCCTATTTCGCAAGTTTTTCGTGCTCTGATTACGACTTTATCTAGTTTGCGAATTGATGTTATTACCCGCATCATATGGGAGAGTGCGGCCGCGATGAATCATTCCGGGAATGTCGGCGCCCGCCGCTATCAGATACCATACGCATTGGCAATTTCAAACTTGGCGAAATTGCGATTTTCGATTTCCGAGGACAGGAGTCGTACAAATGTGTATGGCGCGCGTGTTCGGAGGAGGCTCTGAGTCGATTCTTGGTGCGGAAGACGCGTTAAGGAAATGCCTCATTGCATAAACATGGCGCGCATGCATATACAATGTTCAAACGCGAAAGGCGAAATCAATCTCTAGACGGGGTCAATATTAGAATCATGGATTTCCTCATGGTACATTCCTCATAGCATTTTCTACTTTGATCTGAGCTACTTTCTGGTTACGTGACAAGTAGATACAATTTCTATTTATAAGGAAATATGATATCCAAGAAGAATAAAACATTAATTATACCTCTAAAAAGGCTAAACAAGCATATTTATATTGTGCATTATTATATTTGATAAAAATTGCCATGAAACTGTTTCATTCTAAATGAATACAGTTTCAATTGTACCAAATTAACTTCCTTGTTCCAGAAATGGTTACGACAAAAATTACCATTTTAAAAGTGCAATTTGCACCAATTTTTATCAGGCTGCGAGCACGTTTACGTCGTTACAACATTTTTAACGAGCCTTGCACACAGTTTCAAATAACAAACACGACACACAAAAATACCAACCAACCAGTCCAGTCCAGCAGTCCCCTTAGGCCTTTACTACACTGCAACACCCGTTTGGATTCGCAGCAGGCGGAATTTATAAACACCGAAATTCCATTTACGTCTTCGCGTCGTCTTTCGAGCAAAAAACTGGCATTCATCTCGTCGCTGAGTGCTCTCTCCGCCAAACCAAACGTTCGTTGGGTTTTCGCAAAGTCCCATCTCCGTTGGTGCCCTTGCCTGCTATTGATCTCTGTCAACCGACAAGCAAACGGTCCGCGAGTCGAGCGAAATATTTCGCTTCATTCCTGCTGCCTGCCGCCGCGAAGGAAGATGGAGGAATGATGTAGATTGCAAAACGTAAAAGGGCCGAGAGAGCGTCGGCTTAATATTTATTTGTTTTCGACTTCTTCGAGCAAACAGCGACACGATGTTTGTTCTAGCATATACATGTACATCTAAAGTGTGACACTTATTTTTATTTGCCCATGAGATCGAATCGAGTCAAGACGAGCCCCGCATTGCACACGAAGAGGAAATGGAATATTTACGCATGACTTGGCGTTATGACAAAATGTCGGCAGTTTACAAAGAATGCAGGCCAAAAGCAGCCTGCATGTGCAACACGTAATCATTTCCACAAAGATGGATGGTAACTGGTGCACCGAACGGCAGGAAGTGCAGCGACCTGGAACGCTCCACAAAACAAAACGGCAGGTATCGCCACATGAAGCCCCCCGCTCCTCATAAGGCTAATTTTAGCAGCCGATTGAAATCGAAATTTACCGCCTCAATGCACGTGGAAAGCATTTCGTAATTATAAATATTTCTCAAAAACAGATGCTTGAATCCCGATTCGTTATGAAAGCATGTCAAAAAAGGCGGAAACACTTTTTCTACAATATTCTTGTGAATAGAGTACAATTCCAAATCTTAAGAGAAAATACTGTCCTTCTGGCCGATTATATTTTCTCTTGAGATTCAGAAATTGACATGTATAGTAAAACCAATATTATTCCAATTTGAACGTCCCAGGGCGGCCTATTCCATATTTTACGTATTAATTTTGTTAGACCAATAAATAGTTGATTCAAATACCTTCGGTTATCAGGATAATTGGACGAATCAATGTGCTGGGTGACCTGCGGGCCGGTGTTGATATCGACGCCCATGGAGCCGATGTCGAGGGCGGCGTACGCCTTGCGATTGGGTGCCACCAAAGCCGCCGATTTGTGGCCCATGTTGCAAATGTCGTCCAGCTCCTGGTAGAGATCCTCGTAGATCTCATCAGCCGTTGTATTGTTCGAGTTGAGCGCATCGTCAAGGCGCGCTGGATCTAGGTGATAGTTGGGATTTTCATAGCTTAAAAGCCCATTTTCTGGAAAATAAATTACGATCAATTAGCAAATGGCAAATAGGATTCTCCTAAAAATTGTCATCATTTCAGATAAATAACAATATTCTATTAAACAGAATCTATTAAATAATATACAATAATTTATATCGTTATCTGATAAAACTTTAATAACATGCCGAAGATGTGAAATAATATTCGTGAGAATGTAATTACAAAACAAACATTTGAAATTCACATTGAGATAATCAATAATTTCCAACGACTGGTGTTTTGTTTGCGTAGACTTTTACTTTTTTTCGCACGCATTTGGTAAGTAAATCACATTCGCGCCGCTTGACAGCCGTCGCGTCGTGGAATCACAATTAGTATAGCTCACAATCAGACATATTGTTGTGCGTGATGGTGATAGCAAATGTTAATAGATAATTGCTGTATAAATCATGGCACGTCAAAAATATTACAACTATAATTTGCACATTAATATGTATAAGAAGTAGAGCTAGTAAAAGCATTGAGAATTTAAACGAAAGTAAAACACTTTTACGATTATACAATTTATAAATCAAGCTATTGTCATTTATAATTTTATGGTTTTGAAAAGTAATCTCACTTTTTAAGTGTTTTACGTTTAGAAAATTTCTGCTCTTACTAAAATTACATCATGACTTGTAAAGCAATACAAAATAAATGAAATTTATTGTACGTGTAGCTACTTTGCTACTTTGCTTTATTTGTGACAAAATTTTGAATTTTCTTGGGCCAACCGCTCCAAACGGTGAAAAATCCAGTTAACACAAATAATTTATATATAAGTTCCTCACCTACAATAATTATCATTCAATTCCGTGACGGACAATTGATACACTCTCCTTGTAAGTTTTTTCTGGCCTAACCCTGAGACTTCATTTATGAATATGAATACAAAGTGTTGGAGAACTATTAAATTAAGAATCAAAAGAAATTCAAGTGAAAAGCTTTTCCTCCCTGATAAACCAGACACTAAAGATCAATAAAATGTTTGCAAACACAAACATTCCAACAACTTTCATCTATTTCCACCGATCCGTAGCATCCGTAGCCCGGCCGACCCAGTGAGTTAATACTTGTTTTGTATGTGTCACGTCAGTTCGAAAGAATCGGTGATATCATCGAATGGCCCCGCCGACCTCCAATCACCATTTCTCTCCGGGGCCTGGGGAGGAGGGAGGGGCGCCCACGCACACATCGCAGCATTCTCGACTCCTTTGCGCTCGGTTCGCTCAATTTCGTAATTCTCTCTGATTTTATTCCAGCACCGCGCCCGTGCGCGAGTGCCGAAAACAAGAAGTTACGATGGTCGACGGCGGCGTAAAGACCCCACCGAAAAGCGCCCGCAATTAGACGGTTGCCGCGGTGCAAATCAAAAGATCCTCCAGCATCAAGAACATGGGGGCGCCAGCCCAGCATACTCTTAAATTGGCGCGTGTTTTTGCACGGTCCGGGCACGACCGACACACAGCCGCCGAATAAGTGGCAATTTCGTGCGCGCGCACCAGATTTATAAAGTAATAAAGGCCCCCGGGCGCTGCCCTTAAACCTCTCGCCGACATAAAATTAGTTTTATTGCTTTAATTTGAGGATTACATGGGATTTGTGCATCTCACGGCCCGCCGACAACCATCGACACGCCGTGCAACGACAAGTTTTACTTAAAGCCATCTTAAAACTAACTATAAAATATTTACGACTGCTGTTACTTCAGTCCTATAAAAATCCTATAAAATCTTATAAAAAGTATTGTCATTTGTTGGTCATAAAAAAGAAAAAACAAGTGGTCATTATATTTTGACGACAGTTTGAATCTTTGAATGAAATCAGTCATACATATTTTTAAAATATTTGTATTAATAAAACATCATTTTATAATATTATTGTTAAGAAACAATTTTGTTAATTGTGAGCATTTGTAAACTATTAAAATAAAAAGTATGTACTCTAAAGTATCGCCATCAGGTAAAATTTAATGTAAAATACACGAGTATCAACACTCTTATGAAATAAACATTATCCTTTTTTGCTGTGTCTATAACGAACAAACTTTGCCAGAGATGACTATGAGATGTCCATGAAGATTTAAAAGAAAACAACTCACTGTCCTGTTGATTTTTCTTGTGATTTTCCCTTGAATGTTGAGAACTCTTGCCAAATAATGGACAATTACATCAGGAGCATCCTAGCCGAAAAGATGGTAGACCAACAATTAGAAGAAGAGGGATATACATTATAACGCATACAAGTCCTCCCGATATCCCAGGACTGGTTGGTCCAGGAGGGCGCGAACACACACCCAAGTGTACATATAAAGCACCCAACGAGTGAGCCAAACAACTCTAATCTCCTCGTTCTTTCATAGGGTCACTTGCTCCGTTAGTACCACGCCGGCAACACCCAAAAATAAGATTTGTAAGAAATTTTCTTCCAGTCACTCTAGACAAAGTTATATATCTTTATATAATAGAATTAACCCCATCAAATAGAATTAATTAAATTACGATGACCCTCAATACTGGCGGTAAAGTTTAAACCCTAATCCGCTTTAACGCACGACTGTGAAAACCGATCCCAAAGCCTTCTGCAATCGAATCGAGCGCTCCCGCCGCCACCGATAATATCACGTCCGACCGAAATCGGATCTAATTTAATTAGAACGTTGTAAATTAACGCAGCCATTGTTTCAAATTCTATAGCTGAATGGATGATGTAAGACGCTTACGTTCCCACAAAATATATTAGACGTCCTCACCTTCGCATGCTAATTAAAAGTGTGAGCAATTTCCGAGGTGTAATTTCACACGGCCATAGTTTATATAATAATAAATTAGCAACGAAAATTATCACACTTATTACACTTAATCAGATTGCGCAACTGCAGGAAATATCTGTGGAAAATCGTTTAATCTTTTAAGGTATTATGCAAAATATTATCATATATAGCTGTAAATGCTGTAAGTGAAAATTTTACGCTCTCATATGAATTTGCAATAGGATATTGTTATACGTTTGAAATCTCTATCTATGGAGATACTTCACACGAATTACTCCAGCTGGTTGTGAGAAATAATAGGAGTAATTGTGCACAAATTAGAATGATGCATAATTAACGCATTGCTCATGCTGCATTTGCAATTAAGGTAATTGCGTTGCGTTGCACTTTCTCGTCTTTCTCATTATGGATAAACGTGGCATTTCCCATTTATGAGGATGTGTTGGGTATTAATGAATATGCAAGAGAATATTAAAGAGGCGACGACTATGTTGTTTTGAGTTATCGGGTTTAATTTATGATCAATTTCTCTTCAATTGAGGGCTATATAAATTTAAATGTCATTTTCATTTGAGCATTTTCATGTATATGCATCACTTAAAGTGACAAGTGTAATAATTAGTGTCAAAATTTTAGAAAGTATGAATGTAACCTAACCTTAAACACTTTTTTTGTTTGATTTTACCGAGCATCGACTTCTATGGTCATTAGCTCTATTTTCAATTCTTTTTCACTGTAATTAGTCATATTAGAGGCTAACACTATTGATAAGAACTAGAATTCATTTTACTATGCATCCCCGTCGAGAATCGAACCCGGGACCTCATGGACAGTGGTCATCGATCATACCACTGCGCCACTTGGCTGGACAATTTAAATACAATTATTAAATTAAATGAAAACGATAACAAAATCAATTTAATGAAAGAAAAATCCATATAGACCACTTTCCTACTCGACACCGGCCTATAGGGTTGCTTCCTTCTTCTTCTCGCTCCGCCGCCAGAACCTTTAATGTTGCCACCCCCTGCCATTCTCTTTCAACCAGCCTTACACGCTCTTCCCCGTATTCCTAACCTCACGCACCCATTCCCCTTCCAGCCCTATACATTCATTCGACATATGGTCCCATGTATCCTGGCACATTCCACAAGGTTTACACCTGACATACTGTTTCCCCATCCATACTTTTCTCCCCCGCTCCTCAGACCTGCATCTTGCTCTTGCAACTAGTATTTGTTTTTGCACACTTATTCTCTTGTTTCCTATATACTCTGGTCGCCTGCCAATTGTTTGGATAACTCGATATGCAGGTTTATAGGTACTCTCACTAATTGTACCTTGTCTTTCTTGTTCTTCTATCTCTCCTTGTCTCCTGCAAACATTTATCTCCAGTGATCCTACACAGAACATACGGACAACTTCTTCTCCTAAGAAGCTTAGAGCCTCATACGATTTCTTCCCCCTTTCATCCATTCACACTCAGATTTCCTTGCTCACCATTCCCAAATATTCGTAATCAGTCTATCGTCCCCAATTCTGAACAGACATTCCTCATACCTTGCAATTCTCCATGTACTCTCTCATTTTATCGACATTCTTCCTGCTTCCTGGAGGGCTACATATCGTGGTGTGGACTTTTCGAGCCGCATCAGATCTTTAATGATCCATGTTTGTTCCTGCTCCAAGATGTTCCATTCGTCTAAACCCCAAACTTCTACACCATACATTAAAATTGCTTTCACACACGCATTCCCCAATCTTAATACGATGTCCCAGTTATTTCCCCATACTTTCTGCCATATACTCTTCACTCTTCACGGATTGTAACTAATAATAATAAGAAGAAATACACGTAATCTGTACTAAAAGGATCGAGACTATCACAAATCCAAATAAATTTCAAGTCCACACAATAAACGAATGTTAAATGCATTTCACATTCCATATATATTATTATAAACGTTCGGGCAATAAAACAAAACATAATTTTTCCCATGTTTCCTGTCTCCAGCGACTATAAAAACGAAATTAAGCATTTGTAGGATAGAAAACACAAAATCGATAAACCTTTCCAACATACTACAGTGCCCGGAACTAGAAATTAACTAGACAAGTAAGCAACAATTGCCTTGATGTCAATCACGAATCATGTATTGTGCTCGAAACATCGATGGCCATCGACTTCTCTTGAACACTGCGATATTGTGGGCAAGTGAGTCAATGTTCACCAATGCACATCTAGTGTGACCGCAAACCACAAGACGATTAATTCGCATTTGCATGCCAAAGCAGGTGCGTTATCATCAATAATCGAGGGTATAACATCGCGTTCCAAATACACAAACGAAACGACATATAATATCGGTCAATCGGTAAGAATGTAACGAATTGTATAATTGAATGTATTGCATATATCACGTTGTTTTATTCTAAATTGTTAGAAATAATCGATGTGAATGTGGATGCAATTACTACATGAAAACTTGTTAAATCTTTGGCAATTTATGAGAGAAATCGGCTTGTATTGTGTGCTTATCGCGATTAGGTTCGCTAAAACGTAAGTCGGAGAGCTACAACTACAGCTCCTAACGATCAATCACAAAAAAATCCAATTCGACAAAATTGATATGAATCATCCTGTACCATCCTGAACTTAAAGGAATCCCCGGAAAATGACTTTGAATAGCTGAATCATTTACCTTCATACGCACGTAATTTACCTTAATTTACCTAGCTTTTTAACATACAATTTAAATAAACTATATTTCCTTGAATATATTTTTTAGAAAAACAACCAACGAATAATGGAAGTACCAATCCAATTAATCCAAAAAAACAATCCCACCAAACTCCAATAAATATCTAAATTGAATGATTTCATCGCTGAAATAATACGATTTGAAAAAAAGCACACATACAAAATACATTCAACATGTTCGTGTTTCAAACATGAAAATACATTGAATTGTCGGACGTTGCATGTGGGCTCTCATTGAATTCCGACGAATTGTTGAATGCGACGAGCATTGACTATTCATCACCGAATTACAGCTCGCGAGCGGCGGCGCACCGCGTTATCTGTCGAACAAAATCCGTCCGCCATTGCCGCCACCATTCCGCAATTCCGGCGCTATTCGGCGCGTTTCATGCGCATAATGGAATAATAACGGAAGGCGCACGTTCGCATGCACAATATATATTCAGATATTTCGCGTTCGATAGTTTCAGGCAGACATCGCATCGCCACAGTTGAGCTGCAACGCAATTTTCAGTTGTATTTTCATACATGAATTACTGTTATCCATGCTAGCACGTTCCGAGATTACGTAAAAGTGATATTAGGATAATATGATGATCCGTCGAATAAAAATTGAGTGTATAAAGGAACATCAAAGAAATTATATGGAGGTAGCAGTAGTTGATTGAATGGAATGTAAAATATGAGATTCTGTTGTATTTATAGAAAGATGAAACGATGTTTCCTTAAAATTTTGTTACAATTGTATTAAGGAACCTTATTTACGAGATTTTTTTAATCATCTTAATGATAAGATAAACTATATCATACCCATGTGGAAAATGCTCGTTGTAAAATATTTATTACCTACAACCTCTACCGAAAACAAAACTCAGTTTTCAGATCAAATAAGTAACATAAAGAGCCGTGCCATAATGCAATTAGTCTTTACCTATATATGCCCGGTTATTACGCGGTTGTCGCGGTTTTTATTATCAAGATTTAATTCCCGCTTAGAACTCGGGGCCTGATTTAACAGGGCTTTGCTTGCTCGCTCACTCAACTGATGTTAAAAGATGTACCCATTTACTTGTTCTTTGTACAATGTGGAGAGGACGTACGTAGCGTAGGACGAGTTGCAGATAAACGAGGGAGAATGGCGCGCGCAGAAGGTTTTTATACTCCTACGCGACCGGAACTTAAGCCAAGATGGCGTCATCGCTACCCGAGTCTGGCCGAAGGGCATAGGATGGCAAACTTAAAATTAAAACACCATCTCTCTTCAGGGGAGCGATACACCCGGTACTGTGCATTTTGGCCTCTTTACGCACGACGGAATGTTTAAAGACACAGCCGGGATAACACACATTTTGAAGAAGGCCAACTTTTAAATTTGTGTTATCCCGGCTGCAGTCTGAACAAATTCACGCCGACGTGAGTAAAGAGGAGCGAAAACGCACAGAGCCGGTTTGAACGAGATTTTCATGGAAGTGAACACAGGAGGATGGTATATATATATACCTGGGACAACACGCATTTCAAACTTGGCCTTGGAATCCAAAGAAAAGTTATAGATAGTGTACAGTCCAATTTGCCTACATTTCAGATTCTTGAAGACGACTGTATTGATTCGAATTATTCACGAAGACATGTTTTTTTTTTCAATAAATATCAGACAAAATTTCTTCTAACGAAATAAACCTCAAACAATAGAATATCTAATAGCATCTAAAAAATAATGCCTACAAGTAACATAGAAGAATAAATGAACGAATATAATCACAGATAATTTTCAATTTTACACATTCTTCTCTCAGCTGTCGTTACCTGTCATTGAAAAATCTAAAAGTATCAATTACTACGGTATAACACAGTAACAACTGTTCCCCCCAGCAGCTGTTACATTTGAAACGAACACTTTCAAGAGGAATTCCTTTCATATTTCCATTCCATCAACTACTCAACACACCACCAGAGGCCATTGAGACCTATAATAAATCGCAATATGAAAATTATAATTAATCTTATGTAATTTACAAATTGTATACAAGATAATAAAGAGTTGTAAATAAATTTCAATAAATTAGCATGGTACAAGCACGCTGACGCTCGTTGTACACGCTGTATATAACGAAATGTTGATATAACGAAATCTAATTTGGCACAAATTTATGGCGAAACGCAAGCGCAGAACGACCTTTTGCGACGCATTGTGCAGCGCCCGAATGAGTAATAACCCGTCGGCGTCGCCGCGTCGCCTGGCCGCAACATTTTAATGACCTTTTGCGAGGCGGAAACCAATCAATGGATGCGCTCACTCATCACATAGCATTCCAGTTTCCCTCTATTTTACATTTTTTTAAATCGCTTTTTACTGAATAATAAGGTTAGTGAGGTCATTTCGGAATAAAATAAAGTTTAATATTCAAATTTATATAATTATAGTATCAATAAATAACTATTTCAAAATAAACTCTTTGATAATAAAGTAGACTAGAATAAAATAGGAGAGGAGAGAATAAAATAGAATATAAGAATCATATTTTGTTGGAATTGACCTTAAAAGGTCAATAAAAATCACATTAGTTGCGAGGTTTTCTTTGCGAGATCGCAGACGCTCAGGAAATGAGGAAAAAATATGTTCACGTAAGAACCTCACAGGTAAGAAGTAAGAGCGTGCGTGTGTATCATACAAATAACACACCGCACGTGAATAAGAAGCGAAAAAGTGACAAGGAAAATTGCTAGATGGAGAAATGATTTATGATGCGTGTTTCGTAGAATAACCTAGACCTAGAAGTGTATAAAATGAAACTAGCTAGGAATGTAAAAAAAAGCAGTGCATAATGAAAATTACATTATATGAAAAGCTCTTCACCCTTTCAGGGGAGGCACGAAAGCATTTTGAGTATTTAAATCTGTTTTAAGCTACAATGGAAATAGCCTTGTTGCATATTTCGTTTATTTTTCTGTAATTTGCCCTACAACAGATTTAAGTCTACCCTTTTTACAACATTTTACAGGATTTTACAGCAAAGTATATTAAGGTCCATTAAAACCTCAAAATTAGACCTCAAAAACAGAAGAAAAAAAAACAATGTATGAATTTGTGTAATCAGTGATGTCATTCCCTGATCACAGTCAACTGCTCATAATGGGAAAATGCATCAAAACTAAGAAAGTCGGAAAGTTTGAATGCAAAAAGTGGTAGTAATCGTATGCAGTTGCTTACAATATATACATATTGTTTCACTGATAGAAAATAGACCTTGTAATGGTGAGTTTTGGTCATTAAGGCCTTTAATACCTCCTCTGTGTTCTAAATAATAAAACAGAAGCAAACCTTAGGAGGTTAAGTACAGGTGTAAGTTAGGCTAGGTTCTATTTTATTCTTTAAATTGTAATTAAACGCTAATAATTAACAAAATACAAGCAGAATATTCAAGAAGTAACCATAAAAAAGAGAAGAAAAAAAAACAACTTACTAATTAATAAATTGTGATTGTTGTTGTTTTGTGTAGTCATAGAACGCGATGACCGTTGATAAACCATGGCGAAGAGTTTAATAAATCCCAAGAGACGCACGAATAATTCAAGGTATCGTCAAATTGATAATGAAAGCGCTAACATTGTCACTTAACACCCAACATTTAGCACTATTTTAAACACTACAATTTAAGACGATTTGGCGTTTGCCATACTTTCACAAAACAAAACCAAATATAACCGACGAAATTTTATGCAATTTGATAAATTATTGTTTAATATTGATGAAGATTAATGAATATATTTACTGCGTGTTTGCTGTTGACAAACACATACGACAGTCGATTGTACAAGTGCCTGCTCGTCGCATCAAATTGGAATAAGTTAGGTTTATAGCCGGACCGGCGCCGAATGGATGCAGGCAGGCAGCAGGCGGCAGGCAAGGCAGTAGGCAGGCAGCAGACCGACGCCGTCGCGTATCGAACCGTTTCGGCGACGGGGGCACAAAACGCGTTCGCGATGTGCCGCGGCAGACGGATGACTAAGCCGGCCGCTGCCACTGCTGCCAGCAGTTGGTGGCAGCGCCGTCTCCTGCGCTTTGCATTCCTGCCACCGACATACACATCGTTTGCAGCCGACGCCGTCGCGTGCACACACATGTGAGAGGGTGTGTGTAGAGTGGAGGGCAGACAGGCAGCAGGCAAAGCAGGAGTAGCGCTAGGGCACTGTATAACTGCGTGGCAGTGTGGAAGCATGCGTTTCGTGTACTCAAACCACCCACACAGGTTGAAAATTCGATCCGTCTGTTTCGATGGAAAAAAAGGAGAGCGAATGCAGGGTGTGCTGTGGTTCTCGTCCGACTCGATACTTTTACAGGGCTGTTTACTTCTTTCAATAACATGACTTAGATGTTTTCGTAGAAGTAAAGGTTAATGCGTATTACACATCGGCTTTTCGTCAAATTTGTATTATTCGATAGGTTCTGTCTTTGTTTCGTATTTGTTTGTTAGTATTTCAAGTGATAACTCCCTATTGGCGATTAAACCGCTTTGTTACGTAACGGTAACGGATGTAACTGGCGTCTCCTGCTAGCAGTATGCAGGAGACGCCAGCAAACTGAGCTATCAATATGTCGGACAGACAGGGAATAGGGTAATTCTCTAAACCGAGTTTAGTTGATCAAATCACATTTTTCATAGTCATTTATAAAATATATGTTGGAATACAGTATTGATGATCCTCATCAATATTTTGTATACCTATAAATCTCTAGCGTCACCGCTTAAAAAAATGATGATACTTGTTTCTTCTTTTAAACGTACAATCGAAGCGTTAAATTGTCAATGCAAGAAACATGTCAAAAAATATCGATATTGGTAAATATCGATATATTGGCTTTAAAATTTTGATATTTATCGATAATTTCATTTTCCACTATATCGATATCGATTTTTTTTTGTTTTGATTTTACCGAGCATCTACTGCTGTGGTCATTAGCTCTTTTCAATTCTTTTTCAATGTAATTAGTCATATTAGAGGCTAACACTATTGATAAGAAGAAGAATAAGAAGAATTAACTTTAATATGCATCTCCACCGAGAATCGAACCCAGGATCTCATAGACAGTGGTCATAGATCATACCAATGCGCCACTTGGCTTTTTAATATCGTTTTGAGATGTTATTGACGTAACCGCCATCTGAGAAGTATTCTAAGCAGTTCAAAATTGGCAATTTTTCTTTTTAGGGCTACATTTTAGGTTTTATATAATAGTTATTAATCCATTGAGATTTGTTGGAATCATAAGATTAAGATCAACATCGATTTTTATCTAGTATTGCAATTATACTACTCCTTTTATGTATTATTGCAATTGTTATATTTGGTAGAATGACTGATAGCCCTATATATTATTGTTAGCATTGCTTCAAATATCGATTTTCGTCGTTATTATAAGATTAACAATAACAAAAAATCACGGATACAGGTTAGGACCACTGCTGTAGCTGGTGTTTGTGACCGAGATCCCATGTGAATTAATGATCCCTGCAGATTGTTGGGAACTGTAATCAGTCCTGAAACCTTATGCAGATGGCGCTCCTGTGAAATTTCGATTTGATCGATATTGATAACATCGATATTTCCAAGACGATATTTCGATATCGATATATCGAAAAATTGGAAATATCGATTTCGACAAATATCGATATTTCATCATCGTCAGACTTGTCCACAAGAGACTCCTGTGTGATTCTACCGTAAAAGCCAACGTAAAATAATCCATGTAATAATTATACATTTTTCTGAATATTCCCATAAATCTATCTGAAAAACTATTCAATGTACCTCTTTAAAATTGTGATAATAGCCTAATAAACTTAACAGACAATACTTTTCTCTAATGAGAATGACATAAATAAACATGATAATGCTATAAAAGAACAAAAAAATCGCAATTTATATTAAAACCCGAAAGAACTTTCTTCATACGTTCCAGTTTTTTTTTGTATTCAATGGAACGTGCTCATTTGAGATTAAATCGTATGCCCTGCATTCTCTCAACAACGTTGCATGTTTAAAATTAAAATTGGCACGCATTTCACGCATTATCTGTTCACATTATCGTAGACGGTTTCCAATAGGTTTCTACATTTCTTTTCCATGCATATGTCCAGCGTGCTTCGCATGCAAAACTGGGCCAGGCTTGCGAAGAATTCAATCAATCCGATGTCCACTTTCGAGCACGCATTACGACATTAAAAACGCATTTGCAACAATTAGCATAATAGACATTGGCGATGCACGTTTATGCGTTCATCGATTTTAATAGGATGCTGTTAAAATGGCGCGAAACGTGAATAATTGCAATGCAATTATGACAATTATACAGTTTTGCGTACAGGAATGTACAGCACTGCTTGGTGCAGAAATTGCGTGCGATTCAATTCTTATTGAAAATCATAAATTCCAGGTAAGTAAACAACAACGAAGCAAAAGTTATTGTTTCACTTTTGATTCGTATAATTTGTATTTAATGCATTTGATTGGTCCATTAGTAATTCAAATGCCTGCGTATTTAATGCTCGATGGCGTTTATGGGCTTCTAACTTATGGTTTTAATTGAATGAAAGAATGCATTAATCGCAAGCGAATTAGAAGCGAGACTACAAGGGAATTTCGCATGAAGAACGAGAACGCCAATGGCGTGAATTTCACTTAAACAACATGTTGGGTACGCAGACAGCGTAGTCATATGCATAGTAGGTACTCGCAATTCGTGTATTCATTATTAATCCACTTTTAACACATTACTGGGCATCTAATGGTAAGAGGATTTGAGATTAGAGCAGTTAACCTGTTTTGTGTATGCAACCATTGAAATGCGACTTTTCCGCTCGCAAAAACGGGCGGAAATAAGTGTTTTGCTAGTAAACTAATAATGAAACGCATTAACCCATTAATTTTATTTTCCCCACTATTATTTAGATTAATATTTGAAAGGACGTTTGAACAGAAATTGGCTATTGGTGCACTTACCGCCAGCTCTAACAATGCGTGTGTATCTGCCCAAAGCGACTTTATAAAATTATTTCCCCGCGAGTTGTAGGTTCGCGCAGCTCCACTTAAGAAGGTTTCATATGTCCAGCAAAGCAAGCAACACAGAAGAAATACACACGAAGAATACGGTACAGACGCGCAGAAATAATGGTGTAAAAGAACTTACTCTTGGTCTAGCTGAACAAGAACTGATTTATTTTAAGTATTTAGCAGCGCAAGAGGCTCCAAAGATGTCAACATAAGTGGTTAGGGGGTAGTCGATCGGGCGCATGCGCAACTTAGATTGCCGCTGCAAACTTGCCTAGCGGCAGGGTTGAAAACCACTCAAAGAGTGCTTTGGCGTGAATAGCGTGCCCAAAATTCCGTTTCCACCCTTGCATCGTTATATGCTATTATCAACTGAGTTTGAATAGTTTATTTCATAACATACATATAGATTTGCTGATCTTCTGTCTCACTTTTTGCAATAGCTGCTTATAATTAGTTGGACCATGATTTTCTGAGTTGTCTAATGAGAGTTCTCATGTGAAGTGAAGTTTACATCCATGTATTTGAAAGGGCTTACACTCTCATTTTCTCTTAGATATAATTCTATTAAAAACGAAACATTAACAATAAATACATCCACCACATGTACGAGTATATCTCAACCAATCTTGTAATGATGCAAACCATACAATATCACAATTTCCCAGCGCGCGCAAATAAAAGTCGAGAAAGGATAATCGCACGCCATAATCGTTATCGTCGCATTTTCGCATGGCGCAGCCAAGCTATACCCGCAATACACAACGCAGTAACACACCAGCAGCGGTAATATTCGGCAATGCCCACGCGTCGATTGCGTTTCCCTCGGTCGTTGTGGTTGTTTTCGAGCGGCGCCCACCAAAACCACCCAATTCGCACCATCGCGTATTGTTATCGCCGGTGCTAGCTGATGCGACACGCCCGATATTGTGTGCGTACAGCAAGAAAGTGACAATACGGGAATAGCGATGACACTATGTTCACTGCCATATGCAGGGGCAATCATCACAGGCGCTAGCAATGGAGGGAAAGAGGGTAAGACAGGGAAAACAGGGAACCAAACAGGGAAAAGAAAGGCAAAGTGAGAAGAGGGAAGGAAAATAAACGTAGAAAACCGAAAAGAGACTCACCGAGAAAGATGTCCTCTTCTTCTTGAGCGACGTGCGCAGTGATGGCGGCCATGCCCTGGACGAGCGCGAGCAGCGACGAGTACGGGCTACGGGTGTCCGACAGGCTCAACTGCAGCAGACCAAGGGGCGCTCTGTGGTGGAACTCGCCACACAACATCCCCGGGCAGAACGAGCATTACTTTGAATCTGGAAATGTACGAAAATTACAATTAGCACAGTTGTATGTCATTTCTTAAGACATGGTAATTTTTTGAGACATTTACACTTTAATAAGGCAAATTCAGATTATTTAATAAACAAATGATATAGTCCTTTCCTGGAATCTTGTAAAGATAAGAACCAGCTTTTGATAAATCATTTTAAGGAGATAGTACGGATTAAACTGTTCCTCACATACGAATCAGGAATGCCCATTCCATGTAAATTTATTCTACCATATACTCTCCTAAACCATAAAAATATAGAATGTTCCGTGAAAAAAAAACAATTAATAAGAAAAACCAACAACCAAGAACTTCATGGATAAACACAAAAAAAAATCAAATAACACAACATACATCTAGGCCACCATCAATCATAAAAAATCATCTGTAGGTAACAGAATTAAGAATTAAAATTAAATAAAGCACGACGAAGAATAATGAGTCGCGATGCAATCGCCAATCGAGATAAAACGATTACCATTTGTCCGTTTGCCAAGTCGGTAAATACACGTAACGCAATTACGTACATGCTTTTGCTCATAGTGGTTGCCAGGAGTTGGCGTGAAAAATTGCGCAAAGAAACGTACGAATTAAGTTGGCATGCACGTCTTGGGTTTGCTCCGACGACAAGCTGGTCTGACCTGCCGGCGCGCAACATTTCGATGTGCAATTATTTATTCACGACGTTTGTTTATATTATTTACACACGCCGCTTCTCGCCGGGGGCTGAAATTGTATGCATTATGTTACGTGCCAGGAGGGATGGCGTACGCATACGCGCGAAGCGCCGGAAAACTCATGCATTCTTAATGGAAATGCGCGCTGCTAGCAGCAGCAAGTTGCTCCGAATGCGAAGCGAAAACAGCGCCAACATAAAAACAATATATGTGTGCATACTATGCATATTAAATATGAATGAGGTGAAATTTATGTGCTAATGTAATTCATTATTTTCACTTCTTGGAAATGGCCATCGATATCTACTGGATATATAGATTTAGGGCTGTTCATTGTCGTTCATATCAACGTCGGACAAAGCTCCGCGGGTAGATCATCGTGGGTTCTCTCTCTTATCATCGTCGTAAAATTTCTTCGTCATGGCGTATCATCGTCAAATTTATAAAACATTAACGGTTGCTTTAATTATTATACGTGTTGCCCGCGTCTAGCTAACCGGAGCAAGTGGCCCTATGAGAGAGGTAGCTACAATTAGAATATTATAGTGGTGCCGTGCGCACCCCTTAAACAATAGTCACGCTGCACCGGTATCGCTGGTTCTGCATTTCGTAAGTGCAACGGGCTAGATCCTTCTTTGAGTTTGCGCTTTTCTCTCACAACATTCACGCAGAAAAGAACCATTCCAGCTTTCTTGGGAATGGAGCATTGCTCTTCCAAGTAGCTCAGATGTGCTGCTCGCACAACGAGTCGCCGCCAGGATTTTAACCGTTCTTTGACCCATGCTGGGCAGATTTCAAGGGTGTCGTCCGGAGTGTCTGTTACGCCAAGTGAGCAATGGTTACACATACTACTGTCCTTCTTGCCAAATCTGTGGAGGTACGACGCGAATTGGCCATGGCCAATGAGGAACTGGGTAAGGTAGTGGTCACAGTCTCCATGCGGACGCGCTAGCCATGATGTTAAGGATGGTATCTACCGGTTGAGCCATCCTGATGTGATACTGTTACTCCATCTGACAGACCATTCCCCAAGTTATCCCAAGGCGCGCATTAGTTTCCTCGCCAATTCGTCGTCGGTAGCTTCTTTGACATTCTAGCGCTACCAGGTCCGGAGGAGTTAACGAAAGAATTCCTGCAGCTTCTGTCGACAGAGTACAGTATACCCTAAATATTCTCAGAGTACATCTTCTCATAGCATGGCGAATTCTCTGCATATTAGGTTTACCCCGCGCCCCCGTTTTTATTTAAACAACATTATTTCGATGATAAGCAAGTAATAGAGCACGTAAGTGCACCATCTTGTCCGTTCGACCGTCGGACGGTCATCGATGAGGGTAGAACCGCATACCATTTTTCATATTCAATAGCCACAAGTGATGAGATTTTGTAAACTTTTGCTTTAGGAATTGTCAATTTCCTAATATTTTGCAGTTCTATATTTTTATAAGTTGGCAGGATGATGTAGGTTGAAAACTTGAGGTATTTTAATCGTTCACCTAGACAATTGCTCAAGAGCAGTACGCACCATTATGAAATGAAATTTTCTTTGTGTGCGATGGCTTAATATATTCAATCTACTAAAACGAAACTGAAGCTTCTCTTGACGTTGTGTATGATTTAATTCCCTTCTCCATTAAAATAAATAAACTCATTGATGCTATTTCTACCGAAGTTGTTTTTTAGAGTAAATTTTAAATGTACAATGGTTACCCCCACGTTGAAGTGAACACGCGATGGTCAGCCCACGGTGAAGTGTCCGACGTTGATTTGAATTACGATGAACGGTCCGGCCGTGGGATATATTGTTCAAATATTTTGAGGAAATTTAAAAAAATATAAAAGTAATGGCAAAAATACTGTAATGGTTGATAGCCGTTAAAATATATCTATCTATCTATAATATTAATGTTCATTAGCAAATTCGTAAAATACATGAACATTAGTACGTAAAATGTCTTTGAATACGTGAGTATTCGTATTGATCACCACGCCGTGGTGCGCGGAGATTAAAAAATTAGCATCACCCCTTCGTATCGCACTTGGGTAGGTATGCATAAATGTCACCATTTCTTTTCTCAGATATAACAGTTATTCAGCTACGTATACTATAACGTTCATAGTTTTAATAAAAAACGAAAAAACCTAAAGTTTTTGGAATGTTTATACAACTTAAGCTTACACTCCACCATTTGAAAGGAAGGAATCTTAAATTGATCCACCATGAAATGATTATGAAGTGATCCCTTAAAGGATGGAAAAATATACAATTGAAGAAAATATTAACAATCCAAATAAAATTAATAGACCCTTTGTAGATAAATTCGTTTGACCTCTAGTATTTTATTTATATAAATACCGCCGGTAATTCCACGAATCACAATAACCTGAAAATCGATGAGCACAATAGGAAAGCAGGCCAAACAAAGAACGACTGCACACGGCTGCGAAATTGTTCGCATGCCGACACACACTCACCACCCTCACATAGACCCACTTGACCCTTTCCAAAACACGCGAAATAACTATTTGCGAAATGAAAACAACCCGCCCCGAAAATAGACTAAATACGTAGCCCAGGGACTCTCAATGTGGCAAGAATCGTGGAATAATTAAGATTACCTTTCCCCCGGAGGCGGTGTATTTATTATTTTTCACAAATATTGATAGGGCAGGCAGCTACTTTACTTGCCTCGAAGATATTTAGTAAATATTTATTTTATGGTCGTTTGCCATTCACCCGCACGTAAACAAAAGTAAAGTAAAAATCAAAATAAACAGTAGAGCAGTTAATGAAAATCAATGTTTGCATTTCCTGCTTATTTTCCCATTAAACTGCGCTGTAAGAAAGTTTACCACAAAGTTAACCATTTAGGTTAACTTGCACTACGGTATTACCATGAAACCACTAAATAGATCAAGAGAATTTAAAAACATCGTTTCATAGCGAAATCAGTAAGACTGAGAAGGTTAAATGCAGAATGTTAAATATAAGAAGAAATAAACCTACAGCAAGTTTTAGCAAAATATGAGTAAACAACTTTGGTTAATTATCATAAATTTGAAAGATGGGAGAGAAGAAAAATGAAATTTATTAGTTTTACCTAGGAAAATAGGAAAAAAGCTCTTGGAACGCATCCAGTAATGCAATAGCAACTTATCATTTAATTTCCAGACCAATTATAACCATAACGATAGTTATTCATAATGATATGGCGTATCCCAGTGGAAATTACGCTGAAAAACAGCGCAAATTGACGCGAAAATTAGCAACCACCCAGTTCTCTAGCTCTCGGTGGAGGCGCCGGAGTTTTGTGCAAACAAGCACAAGTTTAAAACGTCCGACGAGCACGCAAAGCAACTATTTGCATCCCACATCTACTGCTAACCTCCCACTCCCTGTCGCCCCTTTCGCCACAGTCAATGTTGGCTTTTTTGTTTCCACCGACAAGATAGTGCGGAAAGAGACCTCCGACGAAGCTTTGGGGAATTTTCAAATGAACTGCACCACGCCGCCCACTACGGCTGTGCCATCGTAGTCGGAGGAGGGTAACGTGCGCTAATTTCGCATCACTTAGCCGAAGTAATTCTATTAACTATTATGTAAACCACTATGTAAATTAAACAAACCAACAATACTGGTGACCGAGTCGCGTCGGTTGGAACAAACGTGGATGAGGAAAACCATGCGACGTAGAGGACAGCATTGCTCTTAAAATATTTTACGGGGACTTTTTAGGTCAGGAAAAAATGATTGAAATGTACATTTTGTCAAGTAAAACTTGTGCGTTTGTCTTGGGGAGATTTAACTTTTTCTATTGGGTGTATCGTTTTCAACTTGAGAGATAGGCTATTTTTTTATTTTTCTTCTTTTCAATTTAACTCTTTGAGGGGTTTTAAATTTCACCGCTTTGAATTAACTTCAAAAACTACCTTCAAACCTGTATTACCGTTTCTTATGGCAGGTGAATTTTGGAATGAAACATATGTTACCATAGATCACTCGGGTCAAATGTGCAAGTCCGCGATTATTGTGATGAAGGGACTATAGCAAAAAATAGTAACGACCAAATGACATTTTGTCGACATATATTTACAACGCATCTATAATAGCCAGTCATATATTTTCGGAGCTCCACACAAGCAGCGTTATTGAGGTTATCAAAAGAGTAACACCGCGAAAACACGTAAGAGATACAGCTCGTGAGGCGTATAAGAAGAAAAGCGTACCGACAATATTGCATACAACGTTAGAGTCCATGAGTGGAGCTCCGCGAAGTCACTATTTCTCTAAAAGTCGTAATTATAACTCTAAAAGTTTCTAACCATAGTTGTGGTGATAATGTTTGGATGATCTGAGGTAAACTATTTTTTCTATTCGATGAAGAACGCAACAAATTGTGCGTCATATTGTGAACTGCAGGACACATGAACATCGACAATTCGAACGCAAATTGCTATCTTTGGATAGTGTTCCTGAACCAGGCCTGTCTGAGGTTCGTTTCAATTTCCGCGACTGTCCGGTTTGTGTTGTGCATTGCGCACTCATGAATGTCGAGCGTCAGCTATGCGCACAAGGCGCTGGCAAGTCGTCTTAAAATTACCTGGGTCCCCATGTCGCCGGATGACAGCATGGGAATTAGGCGGTTGTCTTCAGATTTGGCACTATTTCCAGTATGATTTTAAGCGTTTGCCATGCATGCACTTGCGATCCGCACGTAGGTGTCGATGCAAAGCGGCGATTACTCTGACATATACAATGGAAATTATGCATGTCGTGTCCTAGCAAGATTGATGACTATTGCAAATTCTCCTTGGCGGTGGAGTGACGCGCTGCAGAGCTGTTAATGGCGGCGATCACTTTTACCTATACATTATGATTCTTATTGGTAGCAGAGACGCGCCCTGAAGTGGTGATTTCTATTACATTTCCAATAGGATTTCTCATTGGCGGTGAAGTGACGCGCTGCTGGGCATATGCGTATAGTGGCAATGAATAGTTATCATGCGTCTTGTGAAATTTTGCTGTAATATTTGATTGGAAATGTAATTTAGTCGCAAATATTAGGGAAATATCCCCAAAAATAGAATATTTAGAACTATAAACATTTAAAAGACAATTAATATAGAAAAAATAAAACGTATCCAAAACAGCAATATATCAAAAAAATATATGTGCCAACGCCAACATTCCAAAAATATTTAACTCCATGTTCAGACTCAAGCTGTAATAAATTACCTTTCAAACAAATTAAAATTTCGACGACGCCATATTTTTCACACGAAATTCCAGCAACACATTAAATTAATAAGCAGTACGATTATAACGGAACCCTCCATACAGCCGACACCCCTTACAACTAGCTGCCGCCTACGTCTACCTACCTACTAGCCCCCTTATTCCATTCTCTACCCAGCCGACCCAAGTGAAACGCAAAACGACGGCAGCGGCTGTGGCGGCGGCGGAGGTTTTATAATTTATACGAGCGGCGCCAGTCCGTTATCACCGGGCGTCCATTACCTGTCGCCGCCGCCACCGTCGTAGTCGGCCCCACGGATCAATCCACGCGCATGACACGCCAGGCTGGCCTGTGTGTCGGAGGGCGGCAAAAGCCTCGACGAATGCAACTCATACCACCATCGGTGCCGCAAATCGCCACAACCCGAAGGCGGCCAACAAAGGCACACGGGCACCGTGCCGACCGAACCGAGCCGGTGCGGTGGATATATTATTATACAAGCGGTGCTGGCGGCAGTTGCGGCGCGCCGAGGCGCCTCCAAGTCTGACTTCGATCGGCACGCAATCATCGCATCACAGCCGCCCCCCGACCAAACCGTCATAAGTACTGCCAGTCGCCGAACAACCGCACAACAAGCGCATAACAATGAAAATGGTTTTCATTCATTGACGAAGCGTTTCAATAGCTAATTAACGACTAAACTTGAGATTTGTAGTTGTAATTGATTAATAATGTTCCTGGACTAGAGCGCCAAATTAGAAGATTGCTTTCATTTCTTAGAAAAATCGCCAAAATATCCGCCAAAATTACACATGACAAAACTAATAGTACTTCTAATTAACTTTCAAACCAACCAAGAAATAGATAATAAACAATGCAATTAAATGAGAAGATGTAACTTTCAGTCTGAATTTAAGCATACCATCCACGGTTACGCGGTTAATTAAAATAGGTAATATAATATTAAGCAAGTCTTGTATTCCAGCGACGGGAAAACTTTTCCCCTGCCGATGTCGATGCCGGGCGCGTCGCGTAGCAGGAAGTGCCCCGACGATGAACACCAGCCGAAAGTTTACAAAGTCGTCATGTGTAATTTACGAGCGCGCAGGTATTTAACACCACCAGCAAACGACAACTTGCGGTGTGAGGAGGCTGATGACGACCACGTTGGCATGCCATGGCATGGACCTTCTTGTCTCGAGGTCTACCTGAGAGGCGCGTGCGACACACGCCACCCTGACACGCAGCGGAAGGAATTAAAAAGTTTCAACCCAATTAGCGTTGTTGCTCTTTTACGGGCTCTCTTGGGTTGCCGCTCAAAATACCATAAACTATATGAAACTATAACTTCACGAAAAAATTGTTTTATTTTTCTTTTCTTTGAGAATGTATAAATAGGAGAAGAAAATTATTAAATGTGGAAAAAGAAAACATTTCATCGGTATATAAATGATGCCCTAATAAAATGTGATTAGTGAAGTTTGTTAAATAAAATGTAAGTAGATATAGTTATTGAAAAATATCTATAAACCTCTTCACAAAGCGAAAGCAAAAGAAGTGAAATTTCTATTTGGCGCGGTTGTTGCGTCTTGTTAATATATCACGCGGGTTGTAAATACGAGGAGATCCACTCAAGGAGCTTTTGAAGCCTAATACATAAACTGAAATATTGAATATCCAAGGAAATAAAATGTAGTTTGTGCGGTTATCGCGTCTTAGTATTTGATGATGTACGCGGGATGTATATACGCGGAGCTTCTCTTAATGAGCTTTAAAAGCTTAAAAAGAAACATATTTACACTCTCTCGCTCCCACTCTGTTAATTTGAATTTAACTCATTAACTTTCTTCCAATAATCATTAAAAATAAACATATATACGATGTAAAACATGATCTTTAGAATAAATTACATCGATGCATATCATTTTAACGATTATTTTTTATACTATTATTTTTCAACCAAAGTCAATCCCCCTCGGAACACTCTGTATGTTCCTCAAAAAACTTCTTTCGCACACAATTTCAATATTTTCTTTTTTAATATTCGAATATCCTTGGGAAAACGATATACAATGTGTTCACAATATTAAAAATTAAAATTTAATTTTACTTCCTAAAACTCTATACTTTCCGCAGCAAAAAAACAGGAGCAGTTTTAAACTAAAATTTATCAAATTTAAACAAACAACAAGAAACCACGAAACAAACTTTCCAGACAAAATATATAGCATCCAAATGTTATTACATCGTGATGTATCGTATCTAAGTACTGAGAAAGAGTACGCCTGAAATACATGTTTCGTGAACTTTCTACTGTAACTCCACGCAAGCAAGTACAAAGCAAATAAAAAATGTATGCGATGAAAGGTCGATTGTGCTATCTACTTCAAAGTTACCCTCGCGCTATTCACTCCACTGCCGCTTTTCGACGTCTCTTCTAGACTCTGAAGACACACGATTCTCTGGCCAACCGAGACTTTTTCACGAAATCGTCGATTTCTTCGCAGAGAAAATGTCAGCGTCGAAGTGAAGCGAAGTGCACGAAATGAATGGATACTCAAAGTTGCACATTCGATGGCGTATTATGTTCGCAATCATTTTTCTTCCCCGCGCTATTCTGAAGAGCATCACTTTTCATTTATCGTAAAAATATCGAAGAGACAAATTTTTCTACACCTCCAAAACGACATCGCGAAAGATCTTCTTAAAAGAATGGAAACAAAAAGGAAAAATGGTGGTGGAAGGTGATATGAAAGCGATATGAAAAGATTTTCGTATATTTATCGGAAAATTCCCCTTTCCTCTCCATCCTTTCAGCACCGGTGGAACTTAGGGGTCAGTTGGAAAATTCGCAGATCGAAACTTTCAACATTCAGGTAACTGCGAATATGAAGCGCGACGACGAGCTGCGGAAAGTTTTCCCTGCGCAAAGACATAAAGTAGACCAAGAGACGTCCATAATATCCAAAGAGGTGGAGGCAGCGAGGAGTTGAGGTAGTGGGAGATGGGGGGTAGCTGTAGAACATGTCATGGGGTTGTTAAAAACATGTGCGAGGAAGATATCCCCTATTTTCGACGAAAGCTTCGCCATACTGTATGTGTGGAGACGGTGGCGGTGAAGGGAAAGAGGTATGTCGACCCCCTCCCCCAAACCTATTCACCGGTAGGTGGCAGGGTACGGAAGGTGGCCTACGTGTTTGGAATTTCCGTTCGGCGGTGACGAGGCGGCGTGTTTTCTCGTTATTTCTGATGATGCGCGTTCGATGAAAACGACAGACGGAAGGCTTCTACCCTCAGCGCCGCTGTCTTCATGCACAACCAACCCTCAGGAAGATATATACAATGTGCTTTTAGAAATTATTAAACATACTTTTTAAAATTTATAACCTTGTGGTTGCAATTTTGGTAATAGATGAGTTTCCCCTTAGAAAATATAATAATGCATCTTTAGAAACATACAAAGTGTTCGTAATATTGAATTGAAACTTTACTGCTTTGGTGGTAATTTAAATAATATGAATAAAGACTTCATCCTTCAGTGTACAGTGTGTTCAAAATATTGAAAAAGATTCAATATATGCCATTACGTTAAAAAATATGCCTAAAGTTTTTGGAAAATCTTGGATAAATTCCATAATCATCTATTGATTCAGACGAAAAAAATTGAATCATAAAATAACGTATACACCGTAAGCACATTGGAAATCTATTTGATCCTGCGACGAGTCATAGTCATTATCATAAAAAGGGCGTAATAACATTTATTATATTCGGCTCGGTTGACGTTTACGATGCGGAAAAAATGGACAATCGCATACGAAGCCGGCGCGACGAGTGTTTGGGAGAGATTCGCACTCGGCTGGGTTTTACGCGTGCGTGCGCGCCCCTTTCGGTGTAATGTGGGCTACAAACGAATTTTATTACGCGTCGCGATGATGCCGCCTCCGCCCGTGCTCTCTAGGAGCCCACAGAACCCGCTGTGGGCTCCTAGACTAACTTGGAGCGGGCAAGCGGAGAAGCTAAAAGCATTCCGGCCGTGGCCTGCTGTCGAGCCGTGGTTCAGAGTGGACCTTTTGCGTGATTCGTCTTGTGGTTTTATTGAATTAAATTCGTTATCGGAGACGAGGCCTAGTGATAGTAGGAAAATAGTGGATACGAATAAAGTTCGTGAAGAGAAAGTATAGCCAGTTAGGTTTTATAGAGGAAGAACAGAAAGAAAGTCATTATTTGTGTTGGGAGTATTAATAAAAGTTTTAATACCGTTTCGTTCTTTGAAATATCTTGAGAAAATTGTAATTAACATAAGTGTGAAATATATAGATTTGCTTCGTTTCATATTGACAATTTCTGAACATTTGATTGATCGTTGTGCTATTCGTTAAACTGAGTTCCTAATGCGTATTGGGTGGAGCTCCGCGTATTTACAATCCGCGTAGACATAATCAAAAGACCAAGACACATAATCAAAAGACAACCGCACAAAACGGTGATGGAGCGTGGTTTTGCACGCCACCTTACGCTACTAAAGCTCCTTGAAGGGAAATCCGTATTTACAACCCGCGTCAAACTTTTTATGCCTGTGCCAGGAACTGTTTGAATTTCTTTTTGTGTAATATAGGTAATTTTTTTCAAAAACATGAAAATCTAACTTACATCGCTCCTTAAGTAGCCAACGTGTTGCTTGTAGAAAAAGTAAAACAATCCAAACACTATTCCAATCCCTCTGTAATCCCTTGGAGAATAACCCGATCCGCTCCTCTTCTCTATGTTTCTATGACTATCTGTAACAAACCCAGAGAAAAAAATACATAAATCTCTCTGGCACGAAAATAACAACGCCAACAATGCTGAATAACTACATCTCATTTATTTCCGACATTTCAATCCGCAAGGAACTAACAAAAGACTCCGTTCGCAGATAAATGAGCCGCACACAGATTTATCACATTTTCCCTTCCATCTTGAAGAAGAGAGGGGCGGCCGCGTCGTGTCGCCGTCGGTGCCTTATGAACTCCATAAATTCAGATACAGCGCGGCGAAATGTTGTGCACGCTGTGATGTGGGGTGGAGGGTGGTCGCGTTAATCTAGTGAAGACAAAGTAGATGTACGTAACACCACCTAAACACGACTAAGTAACGCCGTAAGTGGTTTCCCTTGTTTCCCACCGCCGTCGTCATTTCCGCGTTCGCCTGCCATTTTTCACCAGCAACACGCGAAATTTAGCAAAATATACCTTCCTCGTAGAGAGGAATGTGAATTAAAGTAGACGCAGTTGTACAAAATATCAAATGTTTAATATTCCAAGCAGATAATTTGCCGTCGATTAATGAGCAGGATTGCGGTGCAAAGTGCGGGCATTAAACGCAAAAGCAAAGTGGGAAACTTGAGGAAATTAGTTGAGAGTTCGGAAAGATTGATCGAACGCCATTACATTATGTTAACTTTGCCCCGGGATAGTTTTATAGGCAATTATCTTAAGAGTCCTTTTAGTGCGTGGTCGTCCTCGCGTTCTCGCATACGTGTGCTACAAGAGTGGAGGTAGTTCGCAGGCGGTTGGCGGTTGGAGGTGGCACAGACGGCGGGTTACGTGAAACAGCTTTATATCACGCAAATACAAAGTTTTGAGCTAACAACTTGCGGTTTTCTATAGCCCTTTATAACTTAATTTCACGGAGAGTTTTTAAAATTTAATTTGTTGTTATATAATATTTTTTCACCTCCTGTTTTATAATGTGCACATTGTATTAACGATTTGGTTAAGTTATGATCGATGGCTGATCATAACAGTACTGGTCGTAGGTACAAGAAGAAACGAGAAATGAACGTGGGTCAAGATATGGGACTAGAACTGGAACTAAGAATATGCCTAAGGTATGGACCATCACCAGAACTGGAAGTTAGCCTAGTTAGGCTTGTGTCAACGACTGGGACAAGAAATTAAATTGGAAGTAGGACCAAGGCTAGTTCTGGAACTGGGACTATATAAAGGATTGGGTATTGAGGTAGCACGGGTACAAGGAATGGGACTAGACTTGAAATTAGAACTGCCACTTGGTCTGCACCAAGAAATAACTGGGATTAGATCTAGGACAGAAACTAGTGCTTGGAGTCGGACTAAATTTGGTCGGACCATTAGGTCACGAACGAGAATTAATCTCGATTCAGGATTGACACTAGGACTGTGATTGGGAATAGAATTGCAACAATGTTTAGCACTGAGGTAAAAACTAGAACGAAGACCAGGACTGACACTAGAACAGGACCTAAGGTCTGATGTGAGTGTGGGTCTAGGACTGAGGACTAGCACTAGGAGATAGACTAAGGCTGGCACTAGATCTAAAACTAAACATAACACTAGGATTAGTACTAGGACTTGGATAAGAACTGGAACCAAGAATCTGCTAATAGAAAAGAATTACTGAACTTTTAATGAAAATCAAAAGTTCTAAAATCCAGCCATAACAAAGTCATCCAAAGCCAATAAAACGTCTCTTAATAAACACAAGCGTAAACTCCGCCAAATCACATTTCGGACTTTACAGCAACATCTAGTTTAATGCATATATAAAACGCTTTATAGTTTTGGAGCAAACCAACGTGGTAGGGGCGCCGCTTCGGATTCAATTAACTGTAAATGTTTGACGAGCACCGCATTCCCTCATCTGCTCCGCTGCGGTCTGTTTGCTATTAAATACGCGTTTAATTTTACTATTCCCCCCTATCATTACTCTCTGCACGTGCACGGCATGCAGATTCGCGACATCTCACATTTGCGGTGTAATCGCGATGCGAAATTAGGTTATGCGCATTTTGCGACGCGAACGTCATCCGCAATCGATGTTCATTCGATTCGCACACACCACCAACCAGCTCTTTCAAATATTCATATATTTCCATGATTTTTACGAGCGCCGCTTAGATTTTATGTAGAACGCTCGTCTCGACCTATAATAACAAGGACGATATTACGCTGCCATCAAGATGGAAAATCGCGAGCGTTCGATGGCAATATGCGAAGGGATGCAGTTGGTTGTGGTGGTGGTTGTGTCGATGATGGTAGCAACGTTGGTGTGTAGAAGGAGGAAAATCAGCTCCAGCTCGTCGACGTTGCGGACGATTTCCACGAGAGGGATTGGGGGTGTATGATCGTAGGGGATGGGGAGCTGGGATGGATGTGGAAAATATTAAATTGCCTCATTCGGAACGAATGTCTATTAATGTCAGAGTGGAAACTCTCGCCTTGGAGCTTTGGTAGCGGGTCTGAGTAAGCAAGTTCGAGAGCGTGTGGTGCGAGAGTAAGAAGAGCGTTTTGGAGGCAGGGGTGGAAATAGGGAAAGGAATGCGTGAGGAATCAGGAATCAAGATATTGAGATGATGAGACGCGCTCCTCTTCGCAGCATCGCGAATAAGTACGAGCGTATTCCCTGAAAATCGACTTGTCTGAAAGCCTGCCATTTCGCGAACAAGCTCACATAATGTATCACGATTTTTTATTATCCGCTATGTCGGGGGTGGTACTGGAGAAATGATGTAATATGGCAATCGATTATGTAATATATATTCTGGTGAGTTAAGAGATTTCTAATTTTAATTTATCTTGATATGATTCAGAATGAAATGAATAATTTTTTTGTCCTAAAGTCAGCTATTGGGTTTGGTACTACATCAAACAAGACAGAATACTGGTTATGGTATTGGAATTTAGACAGATTGTTTAGGCAATTTTGAGGGGAGGTCCGGAAGAATACTAGAACTGAGACTATGTTTGTAACTGGGGTTGTGGCAATAAATGAACCTGAGAGACTAATTTTGGGACTATGAACTGGGAATAGACTAGAGTTAGGAGTAGGGCTAGAGATGAGATTGGGACTGGGAAAAGAATTTCAATATTAAAGATAGGTCCAGAATAAATTGGGAGCTATGTTTGGAATTAGGATTGGGACTATGTTGGGAATCAGGTAATACACTAATAAATGGGTCTGATATTAACAATATTAACACTAGGTCACGGAAATAGGAATGAAAGACTCCAAGCCACTGTGACTATAAATAGGACTAAGTCAAAGATTTTAAGATTTTAGAAGAGCAACTTGGACCGGGACTATCTTTGGAATTTAGACTGTAACTAAAAATTGATCTAATATATACACTGAGGCTTGGATGCAGGAATGAAAACGGCTCTAAAACTAGGACTAGAAATGGGACTAGGACAAGTGTCAAAAAGAGGATTAGGGCCATGTTTGAACCTTGGATTGAGATTATATAAAAATTGGTCCGAAATTAACACTGGAACTAGGAACTAGGGAACTAGGGGTAACTCAGAGGTTAGGATACTGGATTTTAAGATTGTAGAAATGTTTGGAAGAATGAATGGATAAGTAAGTAGTTTGGCCTATGAATGTCTCTCCAAATTTTAGAGACAGGTTTCTCAGGGATAGAAACTTCATTAATTTGGGTTGTATTTCAATGGTCCATCAAAATCTAACAAGACTGGCAGAGAAAACTCTCATCAAGCCTTAAGATAATAATCAATGTTTAGGAGTAACCAAAAGAGGTTAAGTATCCTTTATTCAGTATTTAATAAGTATAATTATTAACTCCCGTGAAATTTTGGATGGCAATAGAGTGAACTTGAATCAAAAACGATTCCATATGATACTAGGATGTTCTTGATAATACGAGGGGACGAACGGAAATACGTCAACTTGGGGAACTAGGGTAGTAATAATCCTAGTTGCCAGATTAATTGTGGTTTCTGAGATTGGTTTCTCGTAAAGCAGTAAATCAGAATTATCCTAATTATAATTACATAAAAATGTTCGAAATAAAATATAGTTTAAGTAATAACTTCTACCCTGTATCCTTGCAACTACATTTGATATATTTTCGATTTGGATAGCTGCCAGTAGTTCTTTTTTTCATATTCAGTCCCAAACGTACAAGTCGAAACGCTGAAATGAAGCCCAAGACCCAGATGTCTGTCTACGTCTTCGTGCGACTCGAAGAAACTTTTTCCTCGTAGCAATTTCGTTTTTCTCCCAGTCCTCCTCTGCCTACACCATCTCAACTCCTCCACTGCTTCACTCCCTCATCAGCACAGCGTGCTTTGTATGGAACAAGTGTTCCATCGTCGCCGCCCCGATGTCTTCCTTACAAAACCCCTTCCCAACCATCCAAACCCCTCATCGCCCATCCTACAATTCACGCCCCACATACAACACACTTCCAACCAAGACCCAACCGACACCAGATAGCGAATAAGCAGAGTGTGTCAGTGACCACGTCTTCTTAATTTCGTACATGTTCTAGATATAACTGCCGAGCATAGAAAGACCGAACGGGGAGCGAGAGATAGGCGTTGGAAGACCAGCGGGGGACCGAGAGGGCATTCCAGCCACCCCCTTCTGTGCCTCCTGCCCCGGGAATGAGATCACTCAACGGCGGCGGCGGGAAGAAAAGCAAGAAACTCAATTAGACACGCAGTCCGAGCCGCCGACGTCGACGGAGGAATAGCGCGACGCGTGCAAACATCAGCCACAAAACGGTGTGGATTTCGGAGGCGAATTTGTTCGCTGGAAGTGGGATGGCGGAGGCGTCAGTGCCGCCCATCACACCGGCGGGTTATATGTCGTTCGATGTCGGAGGCGGAACAGGCTCTTACAGAGATGAGGCCTGTTTTGCTGCGTATGAGAGTTGAGAGCCACCATGGAGGTTAGGTTATTAATTAACAAAAGCGAGTCCGTCCAAATAAGAAAAAGATGTTGACGAAAGAAAAATAAAACTTTTGGAAATAAAAGGAAAATAAATGCAAACATAAAATTAGACACTTTCTCGTTTTAAAATCATGACACATCAATTGTAGTAAACATTCCTCTAAAAATATTAAAGTAACCGATATATCCATGTTTCCTAGAAGTATTATTTTTAAAGTTTATGCATAATAAAATATAATGGTAATAAATTTTATAATAAAAAGTTATGTTGATATTAAAATTTTACATGTGCTTAAAATCATTGCGAAGGAAATTTGATGCATACTTATATTTTATTGATAGTTAACTTTGTTTCTTAATTTTATCTAACTGGGAAAACATGAAATTGTTAATGTGGTTCTAATTGATGCGGTTGTAAAACAAATTGTGGTGTATTATTTACGATATACAGTAATCCAAAAACTATTTCATGACGTTTATACTCTTTAAAGTTAAAAATCTGATATTTTATAGAGGACACTGTAAAAAGCTAGGTGCACCCGTCAAAGGTTGATGGGATGGAAGAGTTGATATTTATTCTACGCTTCTGTCAAATTTCCTTCGACTAAGCCCTCTCCTTAAAAGACGTAACGCACATTTACAATAGGTTTCCGTAGAATCTAGATATCAATAATTGGCAAATATTGGTATGCATCAAATAAAATCGGGTTCTAAAAAAGCGGTACAATTTTAACTATGATTCCCTCAATTCATACTATGCGTCTCTAATCGTGATTCTTCTGTATCGATTGGCAATACTGACGAACCCATATTGGCTAATATTGGCTCTTTTAGTGAAGTTCCGCAAACGTACAACTGGCGTCACCATATCTTTACTAACAAGGAGAGGTCATAGTTGACCCCTCATGGATTTTAACAAAATTTGGCAGATGATAATGATACTAAAACGACACGACGGAGCTTTCAAACCGTATCTCCAGAACTCTGCGTTTACCTTTCTGTGTAGGTTCAAGACTTGTTTTGGTTTTATTTTTTAGTATATAGTTCTTTAGCTGGCCCGATTGGTAGCGGCTCCGGAGTAAACAGAAGTTTGTGGGTTCGAATTTGGTAAGATTAGATTTTTAATGTATATATCTCTGCAAGATTATGAAGAGGTGCAATTTCAAAGAAATTTTGGAATTGTTTTCCTGACCAAACCTAGCAACAGGGAAAATCCCACTAAAGGAAATTATTTGTAACAAAATGCTGCACGTTCAACAATTTTCAGTCAAGTCACTACCGGACAATCTGGACACGTCCTTGTCATTACATATTAACAAATTGTTTTCCAACATATTCACGTTGAAAAGATATGTATTTGTAAGTCAACCTTAATTTACAGAGGCAAACCCGAATTAAAAACCTAACCTAGCATAAAACGCAACAATTCCTTGAAGCCTTCTGCGTCTTCGCTCAAAACGGCGGAAAATGCGAATTTTATATAGTTTAATGCATTTTTAATGCCCTCGCTGACTTTCCCTCTCTCGCACACATCGCCATTGCCTACGACGTCAGCAGTGAACCGTGCCACAAATGTAGGAATGGCCAGCCAACCACCCCATCGACGATACAACCATATACACCCGCACACACAATTTATCGCTGCGCACCGCTCAGCGCCGACCGCGTATATAAAACATAAGCCGATTGGAAATCAATTGACATACGCTTTTCATGTACGTACATAGAACGAGAGCGGAATTTATCACTGCCTCGGCATCGGCTTATTTCCCACAAACACACACACATGGGTATAAAAGAGCACGCACTCACACAGTACACGCTTAAAGGGTAACAATAAAAAAGAGTTCGCAATTTAGGCAGGAGCGCTTTTCCTGCAGTGCTCAAGGCTACGGCTGGCAAGTTTAAAAGGGTTTGGGGAAACGAAGGCAGAGCAGCAGGCAAGCAAGGGTGAGAGATAGGGAGAGACGAGGAAGCTAGTCAAGGTCATCGAAGGAACCTTCCATATGTTCGATTTTCTTGCGTGGACAACAATTTTCCACCGATGACTGCACGTTCCTACAATTCAGGCGCGCCCGGAGATGAAATATTAGTGCTCTTACCCCGAGAGAGATCTGAAGCATATCTTCAACCGGAAGGAGGGTGTATCAGTCGGAAGGAGGGTCAATCAAGCGCACTTGTTAATAACCCCAATTTCGATGATGACGCACCACCGTGACCAGAAATGTTTTCTGTCCACTTTCGTCGTCCTACAAACAGGGTTCACATGCACAAGAGCACCTAGTCCTCCCTTTGAAAAATGAAACACCACAACCTCTTCACACTCACAAACACACGTTACGTCAACCACACTCTCGCGACCCCGCTGGTCGACGGCGGCGGAGGCGGCAGCAGCTGCAGGCCCCACACGAATAGACCGCGCGCGCGTTTAACGAAGAAACGTTCACGTTGACGCGCACGGCGCCGGCGAGAGTATGCGCGCCCGCTCGTGGAGCGCGAAGCGCCGATGGTGGAGGCGGCGTGCGCGCGCGATGGTGGATGCCCTCCCCTGCCTGCCACCGCTCGGCGGATCTATTGATTTTCCAAACGGGTGCAAAGGATACCGAACGGCCTCGAACCGCGAGCGAAACGCGCGCCTTGCGTCTCCCACGTCAGAGCCGCTACCGGTGGCGGCTGTGTGCGAATAGGATGGAGGCGGCAAGAACGAGAGAGGCCAGCCAACCACCACTACAGCACCGCCGACGGCATCGGCGGCAGAGCAGCAAGTAAGTATGAGCGTGTGCCTCTCTGACGCTGAAACGAACCGAACAGCAGGAAGGAGCAGGTTGAAGCAGAGCAAAGCGCTCTTACGAACAGAAATGTAGCTACTATCAAATAAAATGACATATAAATAGTTTACTTCTTATTAGAGACCGGACTGAGGGGGATGTTTCTTATTATTAAGACTCTCGTTTTGCTATTGCTACTTCGTTATAGTTTTAAAAACCGGATTATTTACCTTGAGAAATAAACATTTTGATATAAAGTTCTTCTTGCAATAGGATATTTCTTGTTTTATAAATAAATATTTCTTTATATAAAGACAATTAATATAAAATGTGGCTGCATAACTTGAGATTGTAGTGCTAATTTTGCAGATGAGTACAATTGCAATGCTGATCACACTGATTTATTGATTTCCCGTAAATTTCACTTTTGTCATAAGCAGTATAGCTCCTTGAGTGGAGCTCCGAAACAACAACTCGCAGTTCTCCAAACAAAAGATCAAATATTCGAACCAAATAAGAATATTTGGAATATAATATATAATACAACACCTTGTCCCGCTTCATTCCTGTATTCCCCATCTCAATTTTATCTCAGCTCCCTACGTAATCGTATCGAAAACAAAACCGAAACAAAACCATCTCGAAAGGACACCTTTCCAAACAAAGCAAACAAAGATGTTATTTCAAAAGGTCCACGTCTCACGTATATACATTTCCGGAAGAAAAACGAAAGAAAAAACCTGGAAGATATTTGCGGCCCCGACCTGGGCACACTGTGTCGCTGTCGTGCCAACACCAAAGGGAAAGCGCATACATATCCCAACTCCCAACTTCAAATATTATCAGCCCACGCAATCTCCTCCTTCCCCGATTGCACAAGCAACGACGTTGCGACCTTTCTATCAAATGAGTTCCCCGCAAATCGGTTAACCCCCATTTTCCACCCAATTACGCACTAGATATGTCAAATCATCTCGAAAACCGTTCCGGGACCGCTGATGCCGACTGGAGTGCCATGCACTTCTTGCAATTTTAAAATTTCATTTCACACATTCCTCCCACCCATTTTCCAGAGCGTAAAAAAGACAAAAAAGAGCACGACCACAAACTGCAAAAGTTGAATGAAAAAACATTTTCCGAAATTCTCGGTTTGCGCTGCAGGTAGGTAATTGAGAATGTACCGACTTTGTGGCCCTTCATCAATTTTTCCCCCGATTTTCTTCTCGCGATGCACAGCGAGAAAAAAGGAAGAGAAGAAAACAACTGGGAAACACCTGCATTTACCAGGCGGCCCGAGCGGCCAAGATAATGGAAAAACCTGGGAGCAGTAAGCGCACAAAACGTAGGCGAAAACTTTCGGAGATAGGCAAAGAAGAAACCTCCACGGGTAAAAACACGCAACTGGAACTCGTTCACAAGATGAACAAAACCGCGAGCGAATACGCCGAAGAAAAAAACCGGAAAATGCAGGAAGAAAAGAGAAAAGTTGCCGAGACGAGAAGTCTGTTCGTAATATTATACGCTACAGGAAGACTATGCGTAAAATCTACTTTTCCCTTTCTTATTTTCATAAAATTGGTTCTGGATGACGTCCGCCGGTTGGTGAAATGAAGGGTGGCAGGAGAAGTAAAGAATTTGAGGACGGGGAAGGGGATACGCGGAAGGTGCAAGTTGAGATGGTGCGAAAAAAGAGGCAGCAAAAGGTGGCAGGGAATCAGGAATAAAGGTACGTATTACATATGCAACGAAGATCAAACCAGAGACGCAAAAAGTGAAGCAAGCATTTGAACACTAAGGGATCACGGGAATGTGGATGAGGCGGAGGAACCTGGGATACATAGATATAAAAGAAAATTAACTAAATATTTAAGTGTAATTTGTTATAACTTTATCTGATTTCACCTGCATTATTGTCTAGTATTTACAGGGATATCTTTAGTTTCACGTGGACAGATTGAACTAAAATGTGATTTTCTTGTGAATTTTCAAGAATCTAAGTGTGTGTGAGAGTGTTTGCTTTGGGCGCTATATGCGCGTGTGCGCGAGAAAGTGTCTGAGAATGAGTGTGAATCGAGATGCATGATTGTTAGTGTGAATGTGTGTGTGTGTGTACGTGTGTGTGTGTGTGTGTATGTGTGAATGTGTATATATGTGAATATGCATTTGTGTGAATGTGTACATATGTGAATGTGCATATGTGAATGTGTATATGTGTGAATGTGCATATGTGCGAATATGTATATGTGTGAATGTGAAATAATGTGAATGAAAATGTATATGTGTGTGCAAGAGTGTGAATGAAAATGTATATGTGTGTGCAAGAGTGTGAATGAAAATGTGTATGTGTGCAATAGTGTGAATGAAAATGTGTATGTGTGTGCAATAGTGTGAATGAAAATGTGTATGTGTGTGCAATAGTGTTCGAGAAAATGCTTATGTGTAAAGTTGGTGTAATGTATGTCGTGTATATGTGTGTGTGTGTGTGTGGCGAGTGTGGGACGTATGTAACGTTTCTTTTTATGTGCAGTGTGTTAAAAATGTAAATAGTATCAGTGGTACGTGATGAATGTAAATGTAACTTAGGAACCCCTAAGAAGTTTCCAGGAAGTGACTTTAAATACCACTTAATCTGATATCTAGACTTTTCCAATGAAAAATCTATGAAAATGAAAATTTTACACTCTCAAATGTGTTTTTTACATGTAATTGTAATCAATCTATAATCAATCGCTAATTAATGTTATTAGAATATCTACTGGCTAATCCCATAGGTATGTTCTTTGTTAACTAATAGCATCGATCAGTTTGGCTCGTTGTTGGTCAGCTGTATTAATTAAACCCATTGTCACATGTTTAATTAGCGCATTCATCCATCATTCCCCGAGTGATGATGGCTGACGATTGACCACGGAGCCAACCACCATCATCGGCTCTGACACATACACGTGTCAGAGTGTGTGACCCCCGCCCGATTCTGATTATTATTCGCCAACGCATCATTGGATATCGACACATTACAGACATTATTCGCGCGTGCTGTAGCAAATTTCGCATTATTCTCCCTCATTCCACAAAATGTCCCACAGCATCCGGCGCCTCCACCATAGAATGGACCAGCCAAACCAAAACACCAACCAAAAGCAAAGGCCTCAACCTAGCACACCGCATCCCCTCCGACTCTGCCCTATGCCTCACCTGAGCGCATTCATGGCGCGTACGCTAATGAGATGAAAATTGAATACGGCCCGTACGTCGCGTCGCGTCGTCGTTGCACATCATTACGAAATCCATACAATATTGAAGTCCATTATGCTAATATCCACGCGGCCCGAGAGCGGAATTCGAGAGTGAGTTTGCGACGACCGCACCAGCCCGAAACTCTGTGGGAGAAGGAGAGAGGGGGGAATGAAGGGAATGGGTGGATAATACGTTTCCGCGTAGCGCGCACATATGAGGATTGTAGCTGCGAGATGTGTGAGGTTGACGGGGGTGGTAGCAGGAGACGATTTGACGGCAGGGTATGGTTTGCTAGCTACCTCTTGCGAAGCAGCATTCCACAGGCCTGGAATTGTGTTGAGCAGTTGTGCACGTGAATGCCGGAACTATGTTCGGGTACGAATGCATAGCATTCGATATCGGGCACGAGAACGTTCCAAAAGTTTTTTCGAAGCTTCTTCCTATTTTCTTTTTATGATGCTAGACAAGGAACATACCATATACCTGAACTTTTAGTTGATGTACGAATCTTTCATCTACACAAGCATAGATATGAACCATTTGATAGATTACAAACCTTAAAAGTGTACATATTATCAGAAAATGTATCATTAACGCTTGCTGACAGTCATACAGTTAGTATTTAATGCTATTCACGATAGCATTTCGAAAACTATTTGGAAAACCGCTGATGTTAATCAAAGTATTAAAAAAATTCATAATATAAAAAAATAATCAATTTCTATATTACACAATGTTCTCTGTTACATATTCATTCAGAGTAAAGCCACGCTATGCTAATGAAAGGTCGATATCACTTTGATAGGCTCGGGAAATTATCGATTTAGACTTACTGACGCCATCGGCTATGCTGTCGGGGTTGTACTGGTGGCGGCGGCGGCCGGCGTGTTGCGTCGTCGCTCGCACTAACAACCACACATCACACACAAATGCGCCTATACTTACATACCATATACCTGCCTATAATAACTGCCGCCACCGAACCCCCTTCACCCCGAAAACACCCTGGTGCCAATAGCCGCACGTCAAGAGCGCACCAACTAAAACCCGTCGACAACAACGCTGCTAAAATGGGTAAAAGGGGTAACATGCAAACATCGGTCGTGCCGCTGCCAAACGGGGCCAATAAATGCCGATAGTTTGCCGCCCACGCATACCACCGCCAACGTCACTCCAGAACCACCGTGGCACCACACTGACACCAGGCGTGGCAGTTGAAATTTTGAAATTTATTATGAGTTTTTCCGCACGGTCCGAAAGTTTTGCACTTTTACGATGTTAGTAGATAATCTTATCATGCAAAACTTGATAATAAAACAATGCGTTAAATATAAAGTTTGCACATTTTAAAATAGTTTCATGTTTAACGTTCATGAAAACAGTGTTCGCAAATCAAAATCATGAGTTTCCGCAGGTTGTAAATAAACGGAGCTCCACTCTGGAAGCTTTATGAGATCTAACGAGGAACATGAAATCTAAAGTTTGTCAAATTTTAAAAATAAAGCACTCCCGACATCACTTCTGTCAATTTTAGAAAATGTGTGCAAGTTTCCCAACATTTCATCCGTTTACGAACGGAATTTTTCTGTAGCATTGTCGGGGGGTAATCACCGGGCGCGTGTAAACAACGCTGGCGAATAGTCCCAGAGCGGAAAATAGGAAACGACAAAAGCCAGAAAATGTCGAAAATAGAGAAATATAATAATACGAAAAAAATAAACTTACAAATTCGGTTGAGGAACTAATTGCCAAATCCTGTAACAAAAAAAGTTATTTGTTTACTGTAAATATTGTGATTGATACGAAATACATGAAACAAAATGGAATACAGTTAATAATAATAATAATAATAATAATAATAATATAATTAAGTGATATGAAAATGCTGTCGATGAAGTGCCCCCACCCACGATGGTTAGCCCGACGTTGAAGTGAACACGCGATGGTCAGCGCACGGAGAAGTGTCCGACGTTGATTTGAACAACGATGACCGGTCCGGCTACGGGGAAAACCAAATATCACACATTCATATATTGCAAATTTTATTTTAGTTTTACACAATGAAACTTTTGCGAAACTTACCTCGAACCCAAAAAAATGATCAAACAAATATGTTCAGTTTGAATGGCCCAAACCCAATAAATTATTGTTCAAGGCGAAAAATGATATAGAACTATTCGTTTTGTTAATAAATCGACTCTGTTGTGGTCATTAAAACAACTATTACACGTCGATATAAGTAAATAATTTCAATTTTACTATAAAGTCGCGTCGTATTTATAATTCAAAAATGAATAACTCACTAAACATTAACTCGAAACAGATTTAGCCACATGTATTCATTCTAAAATCCGAATCAACACGAAAACCTACTCCACGCAGAATAGCAGTAATTATAAAACGGGCATAAAAAAGCGTAAAACACGGAAAACTACTCGGAAACTGCAGCTGCAGTGGCGTCACGAGCGAAATGCGCTGATCGATGGATAAAGCACTGACAAATTACGACAAGTTCGCATTGCGATTGCCGCCTCCAGTCTCTGGTGGCGGTGCTGCTGCAGCAGCACACCAAAACCGAGGGGTGGCGACGGCGACAGCAGGGTATTTGTGCCAATTGTGTGCGCTCGTATATGGAAAACTGCTGCTGGCCTGGATATACATGCACAAACACACGGCTAGTGCATTAACCGGGAGGAAATAACTAAATTACACACAGTTTACGAACTCGCCGCGCCGCCGCCACTGCCGCCTCTACGAGAATGCAAGCGTGAAAACAACGAACGGCGAGTCGGGTACGGACGCGAGAGAGTTGCCCGAGTTATTGAACTCTACGCCCCGGCCGCCCCCTTCAGCCCCCCTTTAGTTGTACATGCGAACGGGGGCGACCGTGTCGGCTGGCGCCCGCCGATGTTTTCCTTGGATGTTAAATAACAATTTTAGATAATGGCTAAAGTGCGTCTTTTGGCGTTGCATAGCTTGCAGTTGCTGGTGGCGTAAATAAGCATTTTTTAGCTATTTCCTGGGCCGGACTTACTGTATACTTACTATATACCGGAAGTACTACTATCGTAAATTGGCCGCCAAAGGAAAATATTTAGATGGAAACTCACACAGATGCTTTAATGAAAAGTACTTTGAAATTGAAATTGCACGAGCTGGAATAAAATGAATCATAAAATATAGAACAGAAGCTTTATTAATTAATTATTAGACATAATAATTTAATAAGAATTGCATCATAGCTTAATCTAACGAGCTTAATCTCAATCGTCCGTCTCAGTTTTGGATGAATATTTTTGTACGAGTAGTAGTGCAAATATTAATATTTCTGTTAATGGGATTGTTCATTGTTTGGTGCCAACAAAGGCAAGCCAAACTTAGTTCTAAATTGGAACACAGCTAAATTAAATTGAAATTAAAAATGCACGACTACAAAAGATATAAATCATAAATTATACAACACAAGCTTGCGGAAGCAAGAAATATGTAAAATATGCCAGAATATATCCAACAGCAACAGGAAAATCAATGAATTTGTCTAAGGTTTTAAGTCTTTGTTATCTTGGCGTAATTTATACCGCATAATAATTTGTCAGAGATTAGCTAATTACTGCATAATTTTTAAATTAAAGATAACGCTCTTACATAAATCAAACTATACATGCACTTGCCTACTTGTGAGATGCTAATTACAAGAAATAAATAAGTGTTTTTATAAACCTATATATTTTACTTACAGCATTAAAATACTGAGCAATATATGAAAATAAAAAACAAAAGAGTACAATTTATGGACGAAACTCGACAAACTAGTAAAGAAATTTACAACCAATAAGGTACCAAGGAATTTTCGAAGAAGAATTACGTTCACACCCTGGTATGTCACATAATGAAGCCAACAAAAATAGTGTAGTGTTACGCGCCACCCGACTTTGTTTGGGAATATCGTAAAAGCTCCTGGAGTGGAGCTCCACAAATTTGCAACTTTCTGATATAAGCATTATGTTACTGTTTGTATGTATACTGTTTGAAAATAGCAAATTAAGTATTCAAAATCAAAATTAACGCAATCATGTCAAAACAATAATTTGCAAAGAGTCATTCAGTCTCCGCCACACAACCATGCAAACTTCAATACTCTCAGAGAAAAGCATCGCCAGCGGCATCGGTGTGTCACCAAAGACGATTGTAATTCCCACCGAGAGGGCCACGCAACGCCAACAGTGCAACAATAAGAGAAAATGACGCCCGTGCCACAACCACCACCTCCGCGCCACCAACAGCAGGCTTCCTGCCTCCTTCTCTGCCTGCGGAGCAACCGAACGTAATTGGAAAAACAGCAAACGGAAGCAGCTATTATTTTAAGTCGCTGCATCTGGGAGTCGTTTTCCCGATGGACTCGGCACTGCCTCGGCGGCGGTGGCGATGGCGGCTGAGAAACTCTAGGCCTCAACACCTCGCCTACACCCCCTCAAAAAAGCCGTCTCCAGAGCTCTCGCGGGTCCCTCTACCATGTCCCCATCTCCCTTACAAATGAGCTGACATCGTGTTTATAAACGAATACAGAAGGCGCTATGCAAAATTTTTCATTACGCTACCAAAGGCATACGCAACAAAATTGCATCTGCGCCACACCAACACCATCAGCCCAACTAAGTACTTACTTACTATTTCATTTTTTTAAATTAAATTTTCATCCTTAATTTCGAGTTAATGCTGGTATATTTTAGTTTAAAGCTTTAAGCCAGCACCCTTTTTGGTCGTGAAAGCTGGCGCCTGTCAAACGTTTATATTTGGATTTGGGCACGTGCTCTTCACCACCCGTGGGGCAGACGAGAGATGTGGATGTATATGTGTGGTCACGTGTATGTGTATGTAGCTATATATGTATAGGTATGTGTAAGAAGGCGGTTGAAAAGCCGAATGTGTTTCGGGGATGGTGATGGTGGCGATAGAAAATAGAAGGCCGTAAGTAACGATTTGCTTCATCTTCGTTCGCTAACCACGCTCCGCACGTACATTCATAGACACGTTATTCACATATTACGTCGCTTCACAATACAGTCGAGGAAAACAGGCTCGTAAAACAGTAACTCGTAAAAATACGTTAAAATAGTATATTCCAAAAGTAGAATAGTAAACACCAAGCACAATAATATGCTTCTAATTAAATGATGTTCCTATTATTTCATATTGTTATTCGATCGTAAATACACCCACCTCTAATCGGAGCCAGTGCGTTCACCGCGCTAACAACCAAGTCCATCGACATTCGTGACCATGGTCGTAAAATCGGCAATTACATACATTGCAATTGTTCAGTTGATTGTCTACATATTTGATAGTTGTACTGCGTTGGCAGCGCCATTACCTTTAAACTAAACGTATGTTGGTAGCCCTGCGCGCGACGCTGAAGTGGTCCTTGGGGCGCATCGAGCGTGCTCAGCAACCATCGAAGGACGAGATTGAGGAAGGGGAAAAAAAAAAGGGGGGGGGGGGGTTGTGCCACTATAAAAACGTGGAACGCGCAGGGTTCGGACTATTTCTCTTCTGGTGAGTTATCGTGTTAACTTGTATTTTACTTTTGTATTTGTGTGTTCATTGTGCCGTTTTAATAAAGTCGTTGTGCTTTTTCACTTCGTGTATTTTGATCTTTGACGTCTCAGGTGAGCTTCGGGTAATTCTAGTGTCGCGGGAACTCAAGGAACTTGGCTGGACAATATGGATATTAATCTAATATTTCATTGCTACTAGGCAATTTTCATTCAATTCTCCCATAAAAGCGAGATTTCTTTTTATAAAACTCTACAGCCGACACCGAAATGTAAAAGGTCATTTTTTAAAATAAATAATAATTAAAAATAGTAGTAATTTTTTTTTCTAAAACCTGAACTAATCTCAAAAAACAAACTTGTTCACATTTATGTGAATAATACTGAAATAAAATTCATAGAAAAATGTAACAAAAACCATTTTTCATCGTTTTGTCGTCTCTATCAGGCAATATTCTCGCTGCCAGGATTTCGCATCATACAAAAAAGCCCCCAAAAAGCGCATTAACGTGTCAAAAGTGACCACAACGTAAGCTTTATGTACCGGCCAAGTATATTGCTAATATAAGCCATATTATCCGGTTTTTGTAGCTCTAGTCCACGTTACACCACAAAATAATATCATCCTGAAAATACAAGCTTCCTTAAATTAAATTTTCAGCTTGTCAAATTTGATTTAAACCACCTACAAATTTTCAAAAATAAACTATAAAATTTCTCACCTACTCCCTAACAAATTCGAAACACTCGTTTATAAAATAGAAACATAAAAGAAAAGAATTTGTTATCGTGACAAACAGTATAAAACGACTTTTTGTTTGCAACGACGCCAACATCTCCGACGTTAGACCAAAGGAATAGAGGCAAAAAGCAATCTTATGAAAAGCTGTTGCGCAGAAGAAACCCGAGCGTCCATAAAAATTTCACCTCCGACTGCACATTGTCGAAAATTCAACGAGTCGAACGCGACGCCTCCCCGTCCCGATAATTAAGTGAACGTGACCTCTACTCAGCAATATCGCCCCTCTGTTGGCCGCCCACCAACGACTTCCTGCCATTACACCGGCACCTCCACCATTCCCGCAAATATATTCCCAACCCTATGAGAAAGAAGAGAAAAAGGAGCAGCAGAAAAACACAGACAATTACTATCTTAAACGGTGTGGGTGTAGATTAAAATTGAACGCTTTCTGGAAATTGTCGGAGAATTATATTTTCCACCACTTGTTTTCGAAGGTTGAAATGGGCATAGGTAGAGCGAAAGAGAGTGTGAGAGATACATGAAGGGAGGTATGGGAGCGCTGACCGCTCTTGTTCCACATTCAGCCAATATCCAAGCTATATTCCATACTCAGGAACATCGACCTCTAAAGTGGAAATAGTTTGAGTACTATAAATTCCTGCCTGCTGCTAAAGCCCCATATTCAAATGGCCGAATATTTTATATATTTTCCTCGAAATGTTGAAAATTCTTCTGACATTTTGAATTGCCCTCTAAAGAATCCGTTACAATTTTCATATTTATTATGCTGGATAGTTATGGTAGTTATTAGCTGGTAGTTATGTACGCTTGTATAGCAGATTACAAGATAGGTGGAAGATTAGATAAAATTGAAGAGGCTCCACTCCGGGAGCTTTCATTTAAATTTAAGAACATATTTCAATATAAATCACTAACAACTATGATCAGTCCTCAAAACATTTCCTTTTTACATCCTAGCCAATAAAAAAATACCCGAAATAGAAAATTCAACCAAAAATATTCCAAGGGTTGCCTATTATTTGAGTGAATCCATAACAACCCTGTCATGCTTGTCACTATTAAGCCACCGAACACAAATATGTCAAGTAGAAAAATAGAGTTATCCAAAGAATGCAAAGCCTATCAAAACTAATAAACAAGCATATACAATATTTATGATGATTTGATTACAGCATAGCAAAGAAAACCAAAAGTCACGTTTTATTAATTGCGTATGCGTGTCGCAAAAAGGTCGCATAACACGCACGCACTCCACCTCTAAAATCCTCCTCTGATCAACCTCCTCACCTCTTCTGGAGAGGGGGGGGGAAATATGGAAACGCATAAATACACATAAATAACATGTAAATATGAAATAAAACCATATTTCCCGCAGTTATTGTTACAAATGTCCTGCCAGCAATGAAATAATTGAAATCGCACGCTGTTATCTCGTTATCGCCACCATAAAACGTACATTAAATCTGACAAATTAATAAATACCAGCCAGGAATCCTAAATACCAGAAATAATTGCATATTTCCCATATATTCGCTACTTTGAAGTTTAATATTAAACATCGTATTCAGGAATGAATGACAAACGGTAGACGGAGAACACAAATATTTAACAACAAAAATATGGTTGATTTTATACGTTGGTAAAAAAACATATAAAACTGAAAATGGCGGCGTATAAAAATGCAAGTAAAAAGTGCCTGCGAGATTAAGGCTGAGAAATATATGCGCTCCGCAAAATACATTTTATTAAGACTTCCTTTACGATCCTCAAGCATGTTGGAGTAGAAAGAAAACAACTAAGAGGAATATGTACGAAGATTTCAAGCGTGGCGAGCAAGGGGTCCTTCTGAAACCGAATCACTTCATAACCTCAACTCCAAGGGAGTCTCCTAGCTTCGCAGAATTACCACCAACCGTCTTTATTAATTTTTTAACGTAGAAATTCAAATGAATTACCCATTTCTACCTTCAGGTCTCTCCGTCTCGAAATTCCTACTGACTATTAATGAGATATGAAGCTAAGGACGGCAGATTCTATTTCAATTGAAATATTTCTAATAAGATATACATTCACGTAAATTTGTGTATATACAATATTATCAGATCGTTTAGTTTGTTCCTCCTCCTTCTTCTCCTCTTCCTTTTCGGTAGGCTTATGCCTGTTTATGGTGCTCTATGCTTCTTCCGACGTTGACCATGATTTTTTCCACCTCTTCGGTGGTCTTCCTACCGGTCTTTTGGTAGTGGGGCGATTGGTTTTTGCCCATTTTGCCAACCTGTTTATCATTCTGTCGACGTGATCGTTCCATTGTCTTCTTCTGTGCCTGTCCCACTTGACTATGTCTTCTACATCCAATTCAGCTCTTATGGTGTCGTTCCGTATTCGGTTCCGTAGGGTCACCCCTCCTATTCGCCCAAGGATTTTCACTTCAGCCGTTCTCAGTGTTTGTTTGCTTTTTGATGTTTCAGCCCTTGTCTCGTTGGCATACGTAAGGATCGGGCGAATACAAGTTTTGTAAATGCGGGTTTTTGTTGTTGTACCGCCCGCCTGGGTAGCTTAGTGGACGAGCCTCGCCGGCTGACGAGGTTCGCGTCCTCGAGGCGGGCACCTCTTTGTGTGCGAATTATTCACACACATACACACATGTTACAAACACACTCACCCACTTATACAACAAAACGTTCTACACAACTCTATACCCTCCACTTTACACACAACAAACTCAACATTCAACTCTGCTATGCAACTTACAACACAACACACAACAATACAACAAGAACACAACTTCCAACAACACAAGAACATACAATATAACATAGATAGAAAAACTGTGAACACAAAATATATGTAAATCCAGTTGGAAAGACCTCAATGGTCGATTGACTCTAAAATATATAAATTATTATTATTGTTTTTGTACCGAGGTATTTGTTTTTCCATATTATATTATTTATGGCTCCTGATAGCTTTGTGGCCTTGGTTACTGTGCCGGAATGCTTTTTAGAATAACAGTGATAAAATCGACAAAAGACGAAATTTTAGGTTCCCAGGAAGACGATATGATGACACTTGGAATGTGAAATTCTTCATTCCGTTTTCGCGTTAAACAGATTCCGCATAATATAGGGCACAATATTCTAGTGATCACTATCATTTTAAAAATCATGAAATAACACAACACAAGATTTATATTTTTATTTCTGTAAGAATAAAACTTAGCGACGTCGAAGTAGATTTTCCATCAAGCCAGATCTTAATGACTACTAATGTGACTTGAAGCCATGCGCTTCATATTCAAACTTTTTCCCTTTGAATATCACGAGTATGTACACACCGAGAGAAGCCGGAAGTAAATTGTCCCCGGCAAGTTTTAGATCCGCCAGGGAGGCGAGGTGTTAGGCAAAAGTTACTCACCTTGCTGGCACCTTTTTGCTGAGGGCTCTTTGAACTCCCGGCAAAGTTTGGGGGAAAATTCGGTAATCTTATAGCGCTTTTGAGAGCAGCCAAGGACGCAAACAAAAATCAAAGTTTTCGGGAAACTTGCAAAGGTGGGTAACTACGAGGTAAGTTCAGTGTGCGAGAAAAAGTATGTTACTGCTTATAATGTAGCTACATGCGAATAAAATACCAAGATATATACATATGCGCTGGAAGCTGAATATAGACAAGTGAAAAAGTTATTTCTAAATGAAGTTCATCAAATATAAAATGACCCGCTATAATATATACATATGCTTTGCAATGGTTTACCTAAAAGCTGCATTCTTCTATATATTCACTGCAAAACCTAAGATACCAAAACAAAGGTAAACTTAAAGGGTTTGATTAAAAACGAAAATTTTAAAACAGCCAATCTCTCAAATTGAAACAAAACACACATTTAAACTGAAGAAACGTTAAAATCGGAATGTTATTTTCTGAGCTATACCCCGCAAAAATTAGGCTCGTATTCACCAGTTTACTCCCCAAATCAAGCGCACATATAAAAGTTTTACTTCAAAAAGAATATAAATAATAATTAAACCAACTTGTAGATTCTTAACCCGAACGAACATTTCCGAAAAACTAAACTAACCGACATATATAAAAAGCGCAGAAGAGAAGCACCGGAAAAGTATGAAATAAATTTCCATTGTGTCGCTTTTATTGCGAACGCGTACTGTGCGGCGCCCAGCGACGCGGCAAATCGAATGCGATTTCAACGAAAATTCATACAAACATATTCATGCGCGATGCGCCCGCCTGCTGATTTATGAACTTTACTGAGCGAAATAAACAACCACCCGCAACGCACATCCCCCACTCTTATCATAACAACACAATCACGCATAAACTTGCCTTACTGCAGTATAAAAAGACCAAATTGCAACACATCATACACGCACACACATATACGTATAAACAGCCAAAACGCAGTCATAAAAAAATAAAGGCACCAAAGCAAGAAGCAGAAAAACCCTGTTGATTTATTCATTCAATCCTACCCACTCCTCCGCACTCCCTTGTCAAAACCCTGGCGAAATTTCTAAACTATGCAACGGGCATAAATGCCCATAAACCAATCTACGGCAATCACCATTTATTAATCATCCCTGGTCGACGTTGCATAATTCAGTTGTTAACCGCTTGGTTCGGGGTGGAGAGCGCGCGTAACCGGCGCATCCACCAAAATGGAACCACATTCATGGTAGTTGCCGCCGAGCTGCTTTGCTGGTGCTCATGTACTGGGCAATCAAATGTACGGCGTGTGGTCGCGTTTAGATTCACTTGCACATCCCAGTCAGTCATCACACCGCAACTGGGGGACAACGTGGTTGGGGGGAGGGAGATGTGTAGGAGTACACAGGGGTAGCGTTTATAATAAATTCATCGGTCGCAATTACGCTATGCGAGCTTTATGAGCATTTACGTTCTCGTGCTGTAAACAATGAATATTGGGAACGAGTATGAGAACACGTTTCTATCACGTTAGCCCCCCTCCCTCCCCTTCTGAAACTCCCGTAGGTAGGAAATGTATATACCAGTACATTTGTAATGCGCATTTACGCACGTGCACGAGCGTGTTGTTACGTGTTAAAATTACGACAGCGTGGATAATTGCTTCCGGGAGAGCGTGCGGAAGTAGCACAGAGGATAGAGTGACTATGGGGGGAGATCGGCACCAATTTCCCCTATCAACAGGATTTACATTTTGTGATTTATGATTAGTTTTGTAAAATTTTGCAATTTTGCAAATTTCCTATTGGAATTTTCCTTTGTTTAAATGATTATTTGTATTCCATATGTCAAAACAGTCTAGTTCAGAAACTATATTTTTATGAATATCGGTATTTTCGATATCGATAATGATAAATTCAATAAATTTATTATTGTATTGCTTTCGATTAATATCAATTTTGGTAAATATCAAATTAATATAGATGAATATTGATATTTTTCGATAAATATCGAGTTTTTTTGATCGCCTATCGCCTTTTTTAGATAAAAATAGTTTTTTTTATAAATATTGATTATTTTCGTTAAATATTGATATTTCATTGAATAAATAAATATATCTTTCGATATATAACTATGTTACTTGTATAATTTGTTGTCAAATATCGACTTTTTTCAATAAATTTCAATATCTATTTTTTTTTTATAAATATCGATATATTTTTAATACATAACGATATTTTTTTCGATAAATATGAATTTTTTGTAAAATCCTAAATTTTTTCGATATAGAATTTTTCGAATTAACTGTCATCAACTGACAATTCTAAAGATTCTACAGATTAAGATAAATTTCTGAATTATCTCATCGTAAAAAAAGCGATTAAGACTTTACAAAGAGACATTAAAATCCTTCTCACCTTCCTAAAAATATAGTAACTACTGCTCAAATATAAACGATACAACATTGTATACAAAAAACACCTCTCGATGCAACGTTTCTCCTTTAAACGTCATTATATTCTTCAAGATTTTATTCGTTCCACAACGTTGCTCCGTTCGCCGCCTCTCACAGAGTTCAAGTAAGTACGATGCAGTGGTAAGTGAGCCACCTCACCACCTTTTATTTACCTTGTGCACTTTGCTTTCCAGAATTGCCGCCGCCGGTGGAGGTGTATGCGTTTGGGAGTGAGGAGGTTCAAGTTTGGCGCGGGCGTCGAGAATTTGCTCCCGCGGAACAAAGTGTGGTGAGTGGCGGTGCATGATGCAAACGTAGCGATTCTTTGCCACTTTGCAGCAAGAGTGGCTGTTGGGGGGTGAGGGTATTTGGAAAGGTTGGCGTGTTTGTTGTTTAGTTGTAGTACGGATTCATATAATAAAAGTGCAGATTGTTTGTAAACTCGATACGTGAGATAGTAACGAGTCTTGTGTGTCGACGAACCAACGCTGAAGCATATTCAACACCCACTTTTGGGTCGGGTGTTTGTTTGCGGGAGATTTGGGGAGTGTGAGAGGGTAAAGAGTTTAGCAATTTGAACCCTTTCTTCTTTGCATCGCTTAAACGCGATAGTTTTTTCTCTTCAGGTGAAAACTTGATAATATCCAAACCTAGACAAAGAAATTACTATTCCAAGCTTTGAAACTTTAAATTTTTGTGTTCTTAAGACGATGATTTTTTAAAACTTTCACAGTAATTTTGACCATTTATTTATAATTAGAAAATTTTACATGTATAATTTAACAACGTAAAGTGTTTTGTGTAGTTGTGGCGCCTTGCGGAGCTACATTCAAAGAGTTTAACCTCAAGGTAGGGGCAGGTTCCCCATGGGGTCCATCATCGGAAAGGTGACCAGATTTTGGCACAGCTGGGTGCCGTAGGTTGAATGTTGTGGAGACGTGGCAAAATAAGTATGATAAGTATCGATTCTTCCATTAGATTTATTGTTATTTCGATACCTGACGATTCTGGTTACGTCAAAGGTCTAACTGTAAAGATGATGTTTGGCGATGACCATTATTTGAATTCCCTATACAAATACTAGGCATTTGAAGAATACCAATGTCGATAAATATCGATTTGGCGATGGCAGTATATCGATACATATCGATTTTTCGGAAAATCTTGATTTTTTAATGAATTTATATTCTTTATTCATTTTTTTTGGCAAATTTCGATATTTTTGACAATAAAAATTAATTTTTCGTAAGTATCGATGTTCTTTCGTAAAATATTACTATTTTTTCAATAAATATAGAAACATTTTCTTTGCTAAATATCAAAATTTTATCTGAATTATGAATTTTCTTTCAATATAAATCGCTATTTATTAATATATATATTTTCTCGATAAATATCGATATATTTCATAAATATCGGCGATTTTATTTGGATAAATGTCGATACTCTTTGATAAATATCGAAATCTCGCGGTCGGGCGGTCCTACTGGCTTGAGTCTGGCTTGAATCTTAAAAAAAGTCAAATCTTGCCCTTTTTAATACATCTAATTATTAATCGAGAATTCTTCCGAAAACTATATATAACATTTGAAGTATTACAACCTAATCTAAAAAAGTTGACGCTCAACGGAGACCCTACTTAGAAAAGTATACTTTTTAAATTTAACTTCTTGAAGTAGGACTAACCTAGAAAAACACAAACAGGCTAAAACATAATAAATCACTTTGTACTATCTACGAATCTTTAGAGAAAAAACAACAAAGTAGAATAATTGATAACAAAGATTAAAAAATCGGTAACAAACCTAATAAAAACATAATAGCGTCAAACATTCGCTAGCCTCCTGCACTCGCAAAGTGCATTGCTGGTGCATTACCTGTGCTGTTGGCACACTCTGAACGTGCTTCGGCCCCAATACGTCGAGCTTTTCGCTCCAGCTTCAGCCAAAACAAAACCATGCCCTATACACCTTCTAGTACCGTCGTTGTTATTTACATGCAGCCGAAACCGCAAAGACAACACTCGCACACATACACACACATATAGCAAACCCGTCGTTGCCCACGAACGGAAACTAAGGATAATTGAATCCGTTGTTTGTGCACTCACTGCATGCTTGGCACACATACATATATAAACACATACGCAGCCAAAATGCCAACGTGCCCAAAGCGTGAGTCAGGGAATATTAGAAGCCTATGGCACTCGCAAGAGGTGTAAACAAGTGCGCTGAGGGCGGGAGAAGAGGATGTTTATTTCTATGTACATAGGCGTATGAATGTATGTAGGTATAAATATGAGTGTATGTGTATTTTATATCCTTCAGGAGGTTGGTGGTGGGAGACCTCGGGTTTAGAGGATAAGAGCAGGTTTGCTCCATCCCCTTTCCCCAGTCACAAGCGTTTTTATTTCCACGCGGTTTTATTCCACGCGGCGTGGAGTTAAGTTGGCCCGCTCCAACTGACATGCCGTAAACAGTAAATGAGTTGGAATTTACAACCTGTAGACGCAGACACCCGACGCCAATGCCGCCGCCGTTGCCTTGGGGATGGTGATCCGGGACGATGGAGTTGCTGTTACTAGCGACGGCACGCAGAATCAGCCCCTGCCTGCCTGCCCCCCCGGTCACATCGCGTCAAAGTTTACATTCGCGCACGACCTGTTTATTTATGTATTAGAAATTTTCCTCGCGCCTTTTCTGAGACACGGGTCGGTCGGTGGTGGCGGGTCCTCAAGGACCAAACGGGAGAGAGAAATGAAGAGATGACGCGGTAAGTCGTATAACGACGTTCGAAGGGCGAAAGATGGGGCTTAAGCTAAGGATGTCCGGAATGGCGGGTTAATGTCGTGATGGTGGCGAGAAACAGGGAGGCGGATAGATAGGTGGACATGGTGTAAACTGAATTAAGATTGGTGTATTTTATTTTAACATCGTAATAACATCCGACTTTTACAATCCTTTGAATAGAATTATTTATTGGAGAAGATATATTAAATTGTTTGAAAGTAAAATTTTTAATCATCTTGAGAACCCGTAAATTGACTTGAAATCTGATCAATTAATTATATCGGCTCCTTAGCTAAATTTTTTTTGCGTAGATGGAACAGTTATTTGGCACCAGCAACAAATATGTTTGTGTGGAGACGTTCCATCACCACCTTCGCTAAATTTCGTAGTGATGGTGTTGCGCCGGTTTCTTTTGACTAAAACGGGCCCCAATTACCTTGAACTTATGCAAGCATCACTGTTGGGAACCGTTGGCCTTTCTTGGAAAATAAGAATCGTTTTAGCTCTTATGTCATACGATGCCAAGTGCCGATTTATCAGGGTCTCGACAATTTTGGAAAATGTTTGTCAATATTGGAGGCAGATAACTGTGAATTTATGACGCGTGCATTCGGGCATCGCAAGAAAGGGAGATTGTAGGAAAGAGCAGCCAAGGCTATTAGGCTTTGTTTGAGCAAGTTCGTGGCTGCGTTTCGTCCGCCAATGGATACCCTGCCGACCGGGGACTCTTTGACGCGGGCCTCGATGGTCCCAACATGTGCGAGCCAGATGTCTTAGTTTTGCTAGGGAAGTTGGTGAGACTTTCTGGGCATACCCTGCGGGAGGTGAGAGAGGGCGAGTATGCTCGGATTGGTCCAAGGTAGGTTCGTGAGGTGGAAGATTATGGGGGAAAGTGTTGTAGGTGTGTGGACCCCAGCCGATGTAATTGTAAATTGTAAATCATAAGCCATATTTCGTGGTATCAACATCTCTCCGCAGCTCAATCATCACTGTTAACGAACAAGTAGTTCAGGTCTTGCAAAAAAAAGACCTTCGGCGTTTTCGTCTAAGGTTGATGTTGTCAGCAGGCAGGCTATTCGCAACAACCACATTAGCTTCTTATATGCGGAATATTGTAAAATACTCCCTGGTGTTAGACATCTCCACCTAATTCTTCTAGGTTGAAGAGTGATATGCTGAAATCGCGGTTTACGAATTACAAATATTTACCTTCCGGTGATTCCCGGAACCTGACTTGACAGGATCTTTTACTAAGTTCCTCAAGGGCTGACGACACAAATAAAATTTTAAATTTTACTACAAGTAACAGGAACTCAAAACAAGAAACAACACCAATATTCACGAGATAAGATCATCAGGGGTAAAATAGGCCGCAGCGTAATCCACGCTTTTATAATTCTGTAACCCCCTTTCCTCTGCTACTAAGCGCATCCCCAATTTTAACGCGCATAACATAAAATCATGTGAAGTATATAGTTACTGCATACGTCGTCTATCCTAGACACCTACCTCAACAAAGAGAAATACGGACACCCCCACCAAATGTGTTGTAATGGAGAAACATCGTCACCGCCATTTTTTTTGGTGGAGCTGCACCTGTACCTCTCCGAGTTGACTGGACCTCTGGTTCGTTATACCGGCACCTCTACTATGTTTTCTTAAGAGAAGCAATACAGACAACGAAATTTTTTTAAAGCGGCTCCTCCACATAAGCTCTACCGCTATACCGGCACCTGCACCACTTTTAAGAATAGAACAGTCATACCGGCACTTCCACCATATGAGTTTGACTCGTAGAGCATCGAGTCAGACGAATACCACATACGAAACAGCTCATAACCTTTTATTTCATTTCTCCATTAGCTAAATGATGCCCTATTCTGAATAAAACCTAATCAGCAAACTACTTCATCGTCCTTCATCGCGTTAGCCAGCGGGGCAAAGATAAGAAAGCAACAGACGTTTATAAAAACATTTTGAGAAAAAGCAGTGCAAACAAGTTGTTAAACGTTTCAGTGCTGTGTCCTTTGTTGCACGCCGCTCTTTGTCGGCACGAACCTAGTTGCGCTTTCGAATGCCATATTTGCCACTCACCAGCCCGCCCGCCTTCACCCCCGTATGACAGCGAGTCGGAAAAGTGCTGAATTATTAACGAGCACCCACCTCCCCACGCCTGCATACGCGCCCGGCAGGCGAGAGCAGCGCAAATAAACGGAACGATGGTGGCGCGGTCCACTTCAACTTCAACACAGAAACCAACAGTATACAGTCAAAGAGTGGAGGCGGCACCGCGTCGCCGGCGCTGACCATAACCTGGCGCTTATTAGAAAATATACGTAAAATAATTACAGAGCGCGCGTGCTCAATTGCATGTTGAATGTTCGTAGGTACGTGCGTTAAACAGAATTTCTACGAAGCGTAATAGAAGTGGAAAAATACCGCCACCGGCATGAGCCGCCGGCGCCGAGGGAAAGTCGTAAAAAATCGTATCGCTTTATTTGCATAATTTCTCAACGATACACTAGTCGCTAGAATTAATAACTGCTGGTTATAATACTTGTGTGACGATATTTAATTATTATCTACCAGAAATTATATACCACAAAATTGATCATAAAGACATATATAAAAAACAGCTTAATAAAGTGAAAATCCTCAAACTAATACTAATTCTCCCCCCCTCCCTTACTTTGCCTTAAAATACACTTACCTGAAATATGTATCGCCAAATATTCAACTTACCTTTACATTCTCTTTCTTAAATTCAACTCTGTTGAATGAACAAGAATCCGTGTACCGCTATCAGGTACAATTTAAGCTCATAAACTTAATGTTTTAATACACGATCAAGTAGCGCGTATATTCAATAGTTGAGTTTCGCCTTTCGCCTTACTACCGAACTACCTGCGTCGGTTTGACTCCAAGCGAAGACATTCCAAGCGTATCAAACCACCCCCTACTACCCGAAAACGCCGAGGCCGCGGGGGGTCAACATAATTTTAAATATTTACAGCCCCCGGGGGCGTCGTAGCGAGCTGCCACTCGCACCGGATGCGTTGCAATCGTACACCTATACCGCCAGCCACCAGCAGCCCTTTTGGAATCATACCAAGCCTTCACCACGCCGCTGCTTGACTATGTACTCTTAAATGCGCACTTACCCGCCGAGCATTATCGCGTGGCGTTACTTTTTCAACCCTGCGTTTCAGCCTTGGGTGGCATGCATGCCCCCAGCCCAACCCCTGTCGTACGCCGACCCCGTATCAATTTGTCGACGACTTTGCGCGTACGGGTTACGCTCGTAACATTGACTTTTAATTAAGGCTCGCATTGCGAATCGAAATGTTACTTATTTTCGTAGTCGAGTCTGAGGTGTACATTCTATTTCAGACAAAAGTGCTTTTTTATATGTGAGGTACACATACAAAGAGCTAAGGTTAGATATTTGTTTTGTAATTTGCATAAAGAGTTAATAATGAGGGGGTCCCTTTACAATCTATCTTTGGTTGTTAGGTCATTGTGTTGTGTAATGATAAACAGGCGAGTATCGGCAGGTCCCAAAGTGGACCCCTATCTAAGACGCCAGTTAAATGTGCTCCAAAGTAGACCCCCGTTTGTTTTTCGCGGTTTTATCCCCTCCTCTTTAAAAACGTCTGCTCTAATAACTAATACCATACTGCCACGAGCCATAGGGATGTCAAAAAACGTATCGGTATCGATAAGTATCGATATTATATGTCGATACTTATCGACTTTAATCGATACTTTAATTTTCGATACTTATCGATAGTATCGAATTAGTGATTTTCGATGTTGTTTGATATGCCCAAACACTGAAGCCATCTGTTAATCATTGAACATGAACAAACACGACGACTAATTTAAGTTATTGAAATCAGCGAATTGGGTGGGAAGACATGTGTGATCCTTTTGAGATTTAATACGATTGAATACATTTTGATTGATTAAAAGGCAGAAACGGACTTGATGAATGAGTAAACTCCGTAAAATGTAATGCACGAGATAATCTTGAAATATTTGGAAATTAATAGCCAAATTATGCTTTTTATTTTATAATCCAAAATAGTTTATTACTCATTCACAGAAATGTTAATTTTGAAGAAAATTATATTCCCTATACTAAACTGATTTTATCAATTCGTCGGAATCAACGTATTAAAAGTTGATAAATTACAAGTTTCGATACTTCGGAGTCGATTCCTTAATTTACTCAATTAGTAATTTTAAAATTATTAATTTTATTACTTAGGAATTACCGTGATATTTTTCATTCTCAAAATGTAACTCCCATGAAGTAACATTAGAAACATTGGAACGATAATTTACTGAAAGATCACTGTAACGAGTAAAAAATAATTTGTAAATGCATTAACAGATGGCGCCAATGTGTATTTTCGATACCAATAAGTATCGATACTTTTCTTCGATACTTGGGCATCGAAAGTATCGATGTTTCAATAGTATCGATACCAGAATGTATAATACTTCATGAAAAGTTGACATCCCTAACGAGCGATACTTTCGACAACCAAAAAGTATCGACACTTTCTAAACATTAACATACCTTGAAAATGTTAGCATGTATCGATATTTTCCTTTGATATCGAAAAGAAATAATTAATAACTGAAATTGAAAATACAGAAAATTGCAAAATGTGGTCGGGAGGCAGTTTGGTTCGCACACACCGCAAATTGCTACCCCCCGTGCCCGTGTCTAACGCGAATGATCGATATGTGTACTAGTACGACGATATCGGCGGGGCGCGCTTCCACCGCCTCGTCATCTTGGCCGTCACCATACCACGCACACCTCGACCCCTCCCGCCTCATGCCGCCTTCGTCGTCGTCCCGGACGAGATACCCGGTGCGCATACTAAGCAGGCCTCCAAGAAGGTACCGCCGCGCCGAGTCGAACCGCCTTCGCCTTTGCTGCCGTCAACGGAGAAAACTAGGCGAGGACAAATGATAAAAAAGAAAGACCATAAGCCAAAGACACACAGAGGCAGAGACATAGAGAGAAGGACAGAGAAGCTACGTGTGCCACCTTCGAAAAGTCGCAAAATACATCAGAGTACCAACACAACACATATACTTCGGATTTGAAGCTGTGGTCCTTCAGAAACCTGGGGAGGGATTTTTCTGGTAAAATTTTCTATTTAAACTCGTCCCAAAACGGAGTCCCCATTGCAGAGTATACCGATACTTTGTGGTGTTTAAAGTATCCAAACGTAACTAATAAGTAGCGAAAGTTCAAAAAAATTTAATAAGAAAGTATCGAAAAAAGCTCTCCATACTTTTCTTATAGAAATTGATAATCATCACTGGCACCATCTATCCGCAACTTTTCAAACTATTTCCAAGTGTTGTTAATTAATGAAATAATTCATTTTCATCTTTCCTGATCTTCTTCTAAGCTTATTTCTTATTTTAGGTTTAGAACATTTTTCCACCATTGAAAATTCCAAAGAGAATAAATACATCTAAAATATGTGATGTATAGTTTGGCTTTGCCAAAGCATTGGACGCAATAACAGCGACATTTTTTCACAAACCGGCTGGCTGCCTGTAAAATCATGTCGTTTTTCACACACATTTTCCGACCGCGTCGCAACTATATTGCACGCGTGTGCGCACGTGCCCGGCCTGCTAAATATTTACGCAGGATTGTTGCCGGTAAGCGATATGCAGATGTCTATATCTCCGTCTGCCTTCCGCTTTCAGGACTTCGCTATATCCTGTAGCTTGTACCATCCTTTTGAATCAAACGTTACGTCCAGTCACATATGTATTTGTGAGTACGCATATCTGTCTCATATGTATTTGTAGATATGTGTATGTGTATGTGGGTGGGTGTATAAGAGTCTAAAGGCGAATGCTTGCAACAATTTGCGGTCGCCCCGCAATGAACTCGAAAAGAATATCGAGATGTACGATATTGCGCGCCAGGGAGAGAAACAAAACCGTGTGTCCGACGACCGGTGCGATGGTTGTGGAAGCGGAAGGAGGTGGAGAGGAGGCGGCAGGAAAGCAGGTATTTTCTATTTTAGAAATAGCGAAATAGATATCAGCGCCGCACCGTCGAGACGGCGAGTTCATTTCGCTTTGCTCAACAGATTTTATTGCGCCGCAAGCAGACATACGCGGCATAAGGCCGGGAGGGTGGTAGGTGATTGAGAAGGGGATAGAGGAGAGGGCGAGAAAGGTAGTAGGTGGAAGCATACGGGTAGCGTATAGGCTTGTGATTGTGGTCCTGGAGCCGGTTTAGGTCGTAGGATGGGGTAGGAGGAAGGGCGTAGGCGGTGCGGCGGGAGAACCGGAAAACGAGGAAATAGTAGTTTACCTGCCAGGATTTTGTGTACTTGGAATGTTGTCTACCTGACTATTGTTTACACGTTTCGTTTCGAGTTGACGGCCGTTCTCGCTGCCGGTCTTTGGGGGCTATTTATTTGCACGACGGGGATGTTTGCTGTTTTTGTTTCTTGTTTGTTTTTAATTGGCGGCGCGACGGTTGCACTGCGAACTTTTTTTCTGTACAATTCACATGAATAAAGTCACACTGTATTAACCTCTCCACCAGAACATGAACCTACCAAGCTAACAAGACAATTCAGAGTGCAAGATTGATTAAACCATGAAGTATTAGAAATGTTGCGTTTGATAAATATGGAATAGGTCAGCGAACCCCGTTGAAAGATATTAATGTAATGAAAAGGAAAATGATAATGCCTCTGACCGGCGGCTGTCAACCGACACACTCGGAATCCATAGCACGGTGTTCTACCAGCACGAAGATATACAATTTTTAAATTATTGAAATTCGTGATTATTTTCTTTAACCCAAAAGTCCACTTGGCCGTACTTGCGAAGGTATGTTCGAATCTCGGCGGATGTACTCTAAAATGAATTCTTCTAATCATTACTAGTTCTAATCATTATTACCTCTAATAGAACAGTATCGGGCTTAAAAGGGCAACCCTATCTTAGACCTTGTCTTGTTTTAAACTTGACTGACTGCAGCTCTTCCACCTTTGTGACTGCCCACGTTTCCTGCCCATCGTCCTTCTACCCTACACACTCTGCACTTTAAGTTTATGTGTGTGTTGAGTTGGTTGCCTAAGATAGGGGATGCTTGCTGCACCACTATGCTTAAGACGTTGCAGATGCGTTCAGTAGAAATGGGGAGGGGGCGCTGCGCCACCATAAAAGCGTGGTACGCGCCGAATTCTGTCTATTTCTCCTCTGGAGAGTTGTCGGGTTAATTTGTATTTCACTTTTGTATTTATGTGTTCATTGTGCCGTTTTAATAAAGTCGTTGTGCTTTTTACTTCGTGTATTTTGAACTTTGACGTCTGAGGTGAGCTTTGGGTAATACTTTTGTCGCGAGAACTCAAGCAACTTAGCAAAAGATCTAGTTAAGTCTGGTCCCGCACAACATCGAGAAATAAATTAATGTTTTTAAAAAACCGCGACTACCGCATAACAGTGTGTAAAATAGTTTACAATTAGACCATAAAAAATGACTGTGGGTATAAGACTTCACACGACTCCAATCCACAAACAGTTCTAAGAAATATCCTTGTGAAATTCTTGGAATAACCCACAGGCCCTTTGAGTATTTCCTAAAAGGATTAGCATGATTTGAGGATTTGAAGTAGTTGAAAACCCTAAGTGTTTCGCGCTGCTGCGTTTAAAACGGGATGCGCGCCCCGGCTTCGGCCTTGCCTTTTATCAACTTGAGCGCAACGCGCATGTTCGTAAGTTTATTAAACGTTTAAATCCTCCATGTCGTCTTTGTGAGCCGTTGGAAGTCAAGCCCTGTTAATTCAGAGCAACCCGCGAAGTGTCTTTCGTTAGTGCAACTAATTTTTCTTGACATCAAATCTCGAGACCCGCGCAAACACTAAGGTTGACATTAAAATGGCTCAGCAAGAGTACATGTTAAATCAGGAGGTTCTTAGAACCAATAATATTGATTTTGTCATTCTAAATGTATTTTTAAATTAGGGAATGCATTTTTCCTGTCCCCAAATGCATTTTCGATACATCCTTCCCCAAACATGAACTAAAACAAAAAAGCTCTCTCTCGTGGAAGTCGCAAGTTTCCAAAGGTCCACCGCGCTGCAGGCACCTGCGAAGAGACCTTGGGGAGCTATAAAACAAGCCAGTCTACCTACAGCCCAAAAAAGATCCATTCGGAAGCGTTGCCCAACTTTCAAAACACCCACAGCCTCCGGTCCATCTTGTTCCCTACATCCCAACGTAGAAAATAGAAATAAGGTTTGAAACATTGGTATCCAATTAGAAAAATAAACAAAATCAGACAGACCTCGAATATCTGTACAATTTTATGTTTCAATCCTGACCATAACCAATCACCATAACCATCAATAAACAACTTTTGTTTTTATTAACCACCCAATTCGATTCGTAACTAATGACGCCTGAATTATTAATGCTAACAGCACGCGTAAATCAATCAATAGCACGCGATGCGACGAATTCATCCACTTGTCACTGCTTAACACATATTAAATGCCGTATATATTTATAAGGACTACACTTGATTAATCGAAGTTCCGATTCTTCGCCGTTGTGACGTTAGATTGTGAGGTTAGAATCGAATACAAATTGGAAAATCAATAAGAAAAAAGCGTACGTACCCGTGGTCATGTAAAATACGTCAGTCCCTCGCAACGATGCGCGATTACCGGCCATTAACACATGATCACCCGTCACTTTTTTCGATGATAACGTAATTTCTCGGACATTCTCTGCGGGAAGTGTCCTCGCCCGCCGACCACAAAAAACAAATGCGGCAGTGCGACACTGCAAACAAGTGTTTTTAGAAGACGGCCGACAGAGGGCACCACAATGCAGGGAAATGTATTACTAAAATTATAGAATCCTTTGAAATTTTTTTTTAAATAATTACTAATTACGGATGTTAACTATTGACATCGCAATATACAATTAAACAACTCAAACAAACACTGAGAAAGGCTGAAATGAAAATCCTTAGGCGAATAAAAGGGGTGACCCCACGAGTCCGAATACGGAGCGACACCATAAGAGCTGAATTGGAAGTAGAAGACATAGTCAAGTGGGACAGGCAGAGAAGAAAACAATGGAACGATCACGTCGACAGGATAGCAAACAACAGGATGGAAAAATGTACAAAAACCAATCACCCCGCCACCAAAAGACCGGCATGGAGACTACCGAAGAGGCGGAAAGAATCATGGTCAACGTCGGAAGGAGCATAAAGCACTATAAACAGGCATGAGCCTACCGAAAAGGAAGAGGAGGAGGAGGAAACAACTCAAAATATGCAATAATCAACTTTATCTTCTTCCATTCTTATGCTTCTTCTCCGCTACCATCATTGCGATGTAAGTCACCTCCTCTCTTCTCATCTAGCCATCCTTTCACTCGATTACCCTCTCTTCGTCCCGCCCAGTACCCTTCCTTTCCTATGCCCTCACATTCCCACGCCATGTGCTCCCACGTGTCGATCCCTATCCCGCATAATATACATCGGGTGTAGTCTACCCCCATCCATACCTTTCGTCCCCTCTTCTCTGATCCACAACTCGCTCTCGCCAGTAATGTTTTCGCACTTGCACTAAGGTCCCTATCCCCTATGTATACAAGCCTCCGCCACACCTGGATCCTCTGGTATGATGGATTATAGGAGCTGAGAACGATATGGTTTTGTCTTATTTGTTCTATCCGGGTTCCTCTCCCTTACTATCCCCTCCAATGCTCCACGTTCCTGTCACAGTCGCCTGACTGCCAACTCGGAGAGGCCCACCGATTCATACGCCCGCCTCCTCCTCACTGCCTGCATGGTCTCTCACTTCCCATTCCCTCCAGCCCTTCCCCATAACTAGCCACTCTTGCAGTCGTTTCCACTTTCATAGGCCTTCCTGCCTCCTGAAGCACTATATAGTCCGGAGCAGATATCCAATCCCATCATGTTCTTCAGGAACCAGGTCTGCTCCCGTTCCAATCCCCTCACTTTCACTCCATACTGTAAGATCTGCTCCACATACGCATCCCACATTTTCATTCCTATATCCCAATTTCCTCCCCGCATACTCCCCCATTCACCCTTTATATTTTCCCATGCAAAGCGAGTCGTTGCTCGTCCTCGTCTTTTATAGTCTTCGCCATTGCCATCTCATGCACCCATTTCACGTGGTCTTTCCATACACCCGACGACTTGAACTGGAAGTCCAGGTATTTAAATACGTCGACTTTCTCCAGTTCTTGTCCCTTCCATTTCACACCTCTTACTCTGCTTCTATCACCTGACCTCTAGACTTCTAGGTTCTATGATAACGTAACCTTTTATTTGTTTTTTTCTTCAAATGTAATCAAAATCATATAACGACGTAAAAAATGAAGGAAACCTAAACGTAGGTTCGGGAATAAATAAAGATATAAATATATAGAATACTATAAATGATCAACTTTAATCCAATTTTCTCATCAAATGTTAAAGCGCAGTTGTCGGCGCACTATTTTCTTACGAAAATTACTTTCTTCATTTTTAAAATGTACACATAATAAATAAGGAATGAGCGTTTCAATTCATTTGCATATTACATTCAACGCGCGATTATCTACAATTTTTTACACACTGAAGAAATGAAATAAAGTCACAGGCTTCTTTTCTTATCGCATGCGATATGCAATCGTATTCGGCTCTCACATCAAACCGTCGAAAGCCAGAACGTCATTTTCTTCAACAACACTGCTCTTCACTTCTCGGCTCTTCTTCATTTCTTAAGGCAGCAACATGGTAGTGACGGTAGCATTACTTTTGCGTTGGTTTCTGCTTGTGATTTGCTGAAATCAAATCCAAGATTTAACATTAAACGACATAACTCAGCAAAAAAGGAAAAAAATTAAATTATCAAAAACACTAAATGAAGATAAACGGCAGGAAAATAAGAAAACTTAGTTGGAAGGTCAATCATAGAGCAAATAGGAATTACTAGGATTAAATAAACAAAAAACCAAAACCAAGAAGCATTCCAAATAATGGTGCGAATACTATGCAAAAAATATACAAAATTGTGCATTTTAGGTTGTAGTACAACAGGCGTTTTGTAAAAGTGAGGTTCGAATTTTGTAAATGTTAAAACTAATTTTGTGTGGATAAATAAAATTTGTTTTGCTTATAAATCACACTCCAACACCGTTTTCATACCTGTTTTCGGATACGCATACTCCGTTATGAAGTTCGCGAGCATATCATCCATTAAATTATAAGTACCTGTAGCATTACAAACAATTTTCAACCTTTTTTCTCCCAAATTTGTGTGAAATACTTTAAAATCAATTAAAAACAAATTTAAAACTCTTAAAATGATTGAAAGCTCTTAACCATTTTTAAAATTAACAAAAAAAAACTCACCTGTATGCGGCTGAAAATTATTTTTATACTTCGCAGGCTGTTGACCAGGTGCTGTCGTGTAATTATTATTTGAACTCTAAAAACATTTTTTACATTGGAAAATAATCTCTATTTCAATTTCTGTAATGAAATCAAAAATACTTACATAATATTTATCCGATGCACTAGACGAACTGGTATGGGCACTAAAACAAAAAAGCCAATAAAATTACTCTAATCAACAATATATCTATGAATATACCTATTATAATTCTTCACTGGCGGTACAGGAGTGGACGTAGCATTCGTGTTCGACAATGTGTTGAGGAAATGTCGCTGATAAACGTCGTTAAACGACAAACCGCCAGCAGTAGTGGGAATTATCTCATGGCCTTTGCTGACCACACCAGGTGCTATCGTTGCCGCCGTCGCCGGCGACGTGGAGGCAGAGTGTGATTGCGTTGGCGATTTGGCAAAGTTTTTGTTGAACGCAATAACGCTCACGGCTGATGCTGGCGATGTTTCGACCGATGCTGCAGACTTCGACGGCGTCGTCATTTTATTCAACTCTTTCAAGTTTTCCATTAATTTCAGAATGTCATCGCCGTCGTTCTTGGTTTCTTTTTTGTCTTTTGGTATATCTGGTTTATCTGAAAATATAGTTTGTGTTATTATTGAAAGTTGCATGTTTCAAGTTATACAATGTGTACACTTTGGAAAGCATTTATGAATCAATATCAATGCTATCCAAAGTTTATCATATATTTTCACCAGTTTCTTTTGAGAAAAAATTACTTAATTTTCCCTCTCAAAATTTGAAGATATACAAAATACCATGAAAGAATAAGCGAAACATTTAAAATCAAGTTTTCATTAAGTATCATTTAAGATATCAAGTTTTCACTTTCATTTTTGGATTTACCGTATTTAAATACGGTCACTGATAAATAAATTCAAGAAAATTTAGAAACAATGTGTTAATAAATCAAAATAATGAAAACTAAATACAATAAAGGGAAATTGGACATTCATACACAAAGTAAATTGTTTAAGTTGTTTCAAAAATTGTCGGGAATTTAATAACAACGGAATACTTGCAAAAATTCAGTAAAATAACGGCCAAAATATTCTTCTCTAATAACAACAATTAAAAATTTAAAACTAGAAGGGGGGAAGGAAGTTTTAGCAAGTATTCCTTTTATGATTAAAATAAGCAAAGAAAGTGATATGTACAATTGTTTATTATATATTTAAGCATAAATATTTGCGTCAATATTATTCAAAATAACATATTATCAAGTAAGTAATTTATCTCTTTGGTAAGTGATTTATCTCATTAGGTCAATTTTATTTCATGTTTCTCTTTCATTTTTGATTTATAGGGTTTCTGTTTCTCGGTTGTATGGCGTTTAACGCCTTCCGAACACGTTAGCTTTCCCCCCGCCTGATCGGGTCACTCCGTACGTGAGTTAGCATATCAGGTTCTTTTACAGGAATGAGTTGCAGGCCCATTGCCCTACCCTCCTCCTTATTCAGGACTTGGGAAAGTTTGGAGTACGAGATATTAATTATAGCGACACTCTACTGATAGGGTTTAAACTGGTTAAACACAAAATAAGTCAAAAAAGTTACAAAAGAAATTATATTAAAATAAACTATGTTAACCGTAATTAATGATTTATATTTTAAAAATAATTAGAAATGTTTTAATAATAATTTACTTGTTTTCTTTTCAGTTCTTTTAGAATTAATATTTTTTTTTTTAATTTATATTTTTTTAAATTTGGTGTTGTTTTATTTATTTTTTAATTAATCAACAACCTTTCTCTACCACCTAGTGGTGAAAGGGATTAGTAACTTTCTCCCGGGCCGATCCAGTCTCGCTACTGATGGTTTTGCCTGAACTCTTTGTGCATATGGGGTTTTTCCGGGGACCGATTCGAGCAAATTCGCGTTTTTATTGCAAAGTCAGGAGTTCGCGGACGGCGCCCAGCCGCATGTTGAGTGGGGAGTGGTCACCCATCCAACGCGTAGCTACGTCCGACGTTGCTTCACTGCGGTGATCTAACGAGTACCGAGCTCCACAACGCGGCAAGCCGCCGCTTGTTTTATTTTTATTTAAAAATATATATAGAATTTTGGAAAAAATTGGGACAAAACGGAGTAATACCAATTAACCAGAATTCATGGTAAATAAATGCACACCGCTGCCACGAAAATACAACGAAATTAAAAACATGTACCTTCATTTTGTAAATAGTCAATAGAAACAACTGTAAAATAATTGGAAAATATTTCATAAAAGCTAACAAATATTGTACAAACCTTTTCTCCAAAAACAAAAACCTTTAAAGCACAGAAAAGAAGCACTAATACCACCAATAAAGAGGATTAAAACAGAAAAATATAAATCAAAATTAATAATAAAATGCTTATTTTACATTATAAAAAAAAAAAATAAAGCATATAAAAAGGGTGCACAACTTAAAAAAAAAAGAAGAACGTAAGTAGCAAACAGAAAATTTATTTTTCAACACTTACATGACTTTTTCTCAACAGGCGACGATAAAGCCGGCCCAACACTCGAGGCACTTTTAATAGTCTTAATCAACGACGGATCCACATATTTCGTCTTCGATTTCGGCCCTGGTTTGCGTCGCAACAGTTCCGTATTAACATCCGGCGTTTTACTACTCGTAACTGCCGCAGGTGGCACCGGTGTGACTTCATCATCAACAGTATCATCCAAAATAATAACATCTTCGTCCTCTTGCTTCACCTCGGTGGAGATCATCGGCTTGGGCATAAAGTTCTCCAAAGGAATCAGCGTCATATTACTCGTATTGCTGCCAATCGATGTATTGGCCTCATCAACCTCCTCCTTGGGTATCACAATATCGGTCGATGGTCTTTTAGATGATGTACATGGCGCTGGCGATGTTGAAGTCTCGGATTTACGGCCAATGATACTATCGATATTGTAATCGGTGCTCATTCGTTTGGTTAGGTTCTCCGGACTTGGGTTCGGTTCACTCTGCTGCGCCAGATTCACAAACTTCGTCTGGCGATCCACAGCGGGCGCTCGTTGTTCCTGCTTATCGGGTTTAAACGTATTCCGTGCTTGAATGGTTGTTTTATGTGCTGCGGGCGGCGTGATAGGAATAATACTCATATCACGAGGTGCCTCGAATTCCTTCCTCTCATTCCTTTCAATTTCGGTGGGTTTCGGTTTAGGTTTCTGGCTTACATTGGCGTTTGCAGTGTGCACATTGGGTTGCGGCACATCAGGCGTTGCAATCGGTATAATCGACAAGGAATTCGCCTGAAACTTCTGCATATCCTTCGTAGACAACACCTTTGCCGACATTTCAGCACCCGATGCGCCAGGCAGCTTCTGCATCTTCTTCTGCTTCTTTTTCTCTTTCAGTTTTTGATTTAACGCCAGAGCATGTGCGTTATTATTACTAACTCTAACAACCCCACCTACCGGCGGGGGCATTATAGACTCCGAACTGGAATTCAACTCCTGGCCGGAATTATTCAACACCGGCTTCTTATCAAAACTGCTACAAAGCTTAAAGAGAGCCGCCATTGTCATCCAACCTTCTGGCCAGATCGCCTGCACATCAGACTTTATAAAAAGATTCAGATGAATCTCTATACTCTCCTTCGTTTTACCTTCATAGATTAGGAGACGCTTCTTCACCATGATGATTTCACGCAGCATCTTTCGGGTGTCGTCCGTCCAGATGAACTTCCTCTTCGGCATTCGCATATTCTTAGTTTCTTCAGTATCAGCTGTCTTCAGATTAGTGACGCGTATCATATCACGCTCGTGGGCTTCTCGCAGCGGTACCATGAGGACGATAACTCTTGACTTAAGATCCGAAAGGAGTGTGCCCAGTCGTTTTGCATCCTCGGCCATTACTAAGTTTTTGGCGCGTTTGCAGAGGTTCTCCTTCTCCATGTGCATCAGCGATGAAAAATGCTGGTAGATACGTGAACGTGATTGTTTGCCCAATACTTTCGATTTTCTTTCAAACCTAAAAGTTAAAATTTAAAAATTAATAATAATTGCATACGAAAATACGTATATTTTATGACTAAAACAGCATTTAAGGAAAATAATAATAAAATTTAAAACATTTCATTTGTTTGACAAGTAATCAATTATTTCAATTTAATTTATTACTGTTATTACTATTTGATCGATTGAAAATTGCAGGTTGACTATAAAGTGAGTTCCAAATACTACTTCATTTTACCTACAATTAACCGAAAATTTATTGGCATTAATGGACTTATCAAGTACTTTTTTTCCGAAATTGGCAATGTATAAATGTTTATTAGTAATTATAGACTGGCGCCGTCTATTAGCATATTCACAATAAACATATTTAAATAGTTTTTTTGAGAGAGGGAAAATGACTGTTAAAATGTTCAGAGGAAAAATTAAACTTTTGACATTTTGAATAGGTATTCGAGAAATCTAAATAGGAGAAACGAAAATATGACTCAATAAAAACAGTAAACTCCTAAAAACTGTTGGAACACACAGATCATCAAATCATCAAAATTATAATCGAAAATTATCGAATAGTGAATGAATTTAATGATTTGCCAATGCAATTAGTCATTAGGAACCGCATTAGTTATAAACTAACGATAGTTAGAAATAGTTGAAATGTAATTATACCTATTGAATGGCTGTTTGGAAGCGCAATCATTATCAGACTTCAAAAAACTAATATGGACTATAATTTACATTGCAATAATTACTCGGAAATGTAGTTCCTCAAATATGGGACCTTGTTAAATCGATTAAACTTTAATGAATCGATTTAATAAGTATTATTTCATATCTTCAATTGACTAGAAAATAACACGTAATTCTAGAATATCTTATTAAAGCATATTACCATAGTTTCGCAATATATGCCATATTAAGTCAGTATATGTCTGCATCCGAAATGCGCATCGCAAACAACAAAAACGTGTTTGTGCGGGTCCTCAAATTCTGTTCAAATAGTAATATCACAATGCAACAACTTAATTAATTTAAAAAAGCTATTATACAAATTTAATCGTTGAAACTAAAGTGATTTAAATTCTAATGTATATAAAATATATTAAGATATATAAACTAAAATAATATTTTTTAAAAAAGTATTTGGTGGTACTTACAAAATTAATAAACTATTTACACTCCCATGGAAAATATCCCTATTGGCAACCTTATTCTTCTGCACATTATCCTTAATCCGTTTGATAATATCCGAAATATTCGTCGGCAAATTCGCAGGTAAAACATCCTTGTCCTTCGTCACTTTATCGCGATTATCACCAGTCACCTCTGGCACAGAAACACCCACACTACTACCACTTCCAACACTACTATCCTTGTGCACCACTGCTTCAGATTGTTTGCTTTCATTAGGTATAATTTCCACATCCATAACATTCGAATTCCTAACCTTGTCTTTTGCACTAACACAACTCGTTGTAGCCACCAGCGTAGTCGTGGACCCCGATTGCGACGGTTGTCCCAGGCTCACTTTCTTATTGTCTTCGCCACTAACATTACTCGCAGCACCCACCGGTGGTGTCTTCTTCGGCGGCGGACGATCCTTATGATTCTCCATCGCCTTCTTCCCATCATCAGCACCCAGACCCTCCTTGCGCGGTTTCTTCACCTGCTGCTGCACGCCGTTGGGCACCGCTGAATTCGTTGAATTCGTCATCGGTTTTACCTTCGACGCCTTGTCAGTCTTATCGTTGTCCTCCTCCGAGTCGGATGATTCGAGGATTCGTTTGCGATTGACAACCGTCTTCGACTTACCAGAGTCGGACTTTGACGCTCCTTCCTTGTCCTTCTCCACTTCATCATCTTCGTCCTCCGAGGAAGAAGAGGACGACGACGAGTTGGAGGATAGGTCCGAACTGGCGCCTTCGTCTGCCTTGAATTCCAGTGCACCGCAATTGATGTAGAATCCGCCGTGCAGGGTAGTCACGTTCTGGGGGATCATCTCGTCGTAGCCGTCCGTATTGTCGATGAACGAATCGGATTCGTCGTAACCCATTCCGATGTCGGCATAGTCATCTCGGCGATTTCTACGTTTTCGTTTCGTTGGTGGACCGGCACCCTAAAAATTAGATTTCAATTATTATACTATTTGGATAGAACACTAATATGTAAAAAAATATTTCTTATTATTTTTTCGCGGGTACTTTGTAGTGTGTGTATTGATAGTGTGTGTGTATTGATAGTGTGTGTGTGTGTGTGTTGATAGTATGTGGGTGTGTGTGTGTTGATAGTGTGTGTGTGTGTATGTGTGTGTTGATAGTGTGTGTGTGTGTGTGTGTGTGTG